>CM063107.1:71194151-71469614 GCA_031841125.1 Acanthococcus lagerstroemiae
GAATACAAGCTAAACAGCACGCACCGTTGTAGCACGGAGAAATGGGGGCTCCGGCCTGGCCCCAGGCGTCCCTCCGGTCACTGATGCAATACTCGAAAGGGTAGTTTCCGGGGCCGGGGGTGTAGTGTCATAGGGGCTACTTTGGCATGCGTGCATCGCCATACGTCCCACCACACCACAAACCGTTTCCATTCCAGACCAATTTTGAATGCTAATCCTAAACGGAATTCAAATTATATCTTAAAATGTTGATTTGAGCCGTTTTTTATTCTGCGATAGGTATTTCAAAGCCAAAGAAAAAGGTAAAAATCAGAATTCATAAGGCCGGTATTCAAGTTCTAATAAGATCCGTATGTAATTTAGATAATGTCTTCATTTATGATTTTCTAATACACGGCCCATGATATTGTATAAACCTGAAATTTATCACTGACGCTGTAAATTTGCAAGCTCAAGGATGATCCTGTATAACACATTTTGCCTTTGTTTAATGTAGTTGAATTGGACCCAAATTTTCTGGATGTACTTTCCTTGCTTATCCCAAACCTGGGTTTGATTTTACTCCACACGTTCAAGACTGCGAGCAGGGGAAAATTGGGACTTAAAAGCTAACTTAGGAGATAACATTGCGTGGACTCAAATTTTCGTTCTCGTTATCCCTTCCCAAGTCTTTTCTTCTTTTTCCTCTTTCCATTACAGTTCCTACACCGGCCCAAATCTCCCTAATATCCGAATTGAACAGACTCACAACATTTCCCAGTAAAGCCAATTTGCCTCTGCATGACTGTGAAGCTCTAGTTTATGATTCACTGACTGTTCAACTCCGTTTAAGACGTTTTATGACTTTTTCAAACCTTATTAGAACTCTCCAAGACCTTATTAAGAATTGTATAGATTTCTTCATTTTTTAAAAAGGGGGAGCTTTTTGATAGCGAATACAACATAGTTCGCAAAGACAGGGTCCAGACTATCGGGTACAGTAAACGTGGGGGTGGGGTCATGTTAGCTGTCAAAAAGCATCTTTGGGACTTTAAAATCTAAAAGAATGATTGGCTTCATAAAGAGAAATGGAACTTGTTATAAAAATTTAGAAACAATAAAAATTCTTTATTCTACTTTCGTCAGATCAATATTGGAATTCTCCTCTGTTATATGGGATCCCAGAACCCAACAACGTAAAGATAAAATTGAGAAAATTCAAAAAAGGTTTTTGAAATACTTATATTGCAAAATCTTTACATATTATCTTTTCGAAATTATATACAAAGAACTTTTGGTTGGCTTTGAGATTATGAGTCTAAAAAACAGAAGGTGTTTGGCAAAGTTGATCTTCTTGAGAGATATTTTGAATAACAAAATTCTGGATTCCAACAACTTAATACGTATTCAATTCAGGGTCCCCACACTTAATACAAGAAATACTGATCTATTTGTGACACGTCGAGGCTCAGCATCAAGTATGGACAATACTCTAACATTATATAATAATATTACCCAAAAAGACCCTGCGATCGACATATTCTTCATGAGTAGGAAACTATATTTCATCGGTCATTAAAGTACTCGAAGGTATGTAGGTCCTAGACTCTGCAGTTCTTTTCCTTATACCCCACAAGTCTGGTTTGCTTCGGCCCCTTGGCCTCCTTCAACCCACAGTTATCAATTCACAATTCTCAATTGTCACCTGTGGACTTGCGCGCCCCTCACTCCCCGCTCTGCCCTTGCTCTGGTGCTTTCTCCCTCTCCCTCTTTCTGTCCTCTTTTCCTTCTTCTGTATCCCCCACCTTTCTTTCGAAAAGTACTTTTGTTTTTGTTTTTCAGAATTAATATAGGTACATATTGTAACTATTGTCCCTCCCTGTCAATGGGACCCTAGGGCACCCGTTGGGAGGGAGGGACTCAAATACAAATTAAATAAATAAATAAATCAATACAAGCAGACACTCTTTAGAGCGCTTCCAAACTTATAAGATTCTATAAGACTGTTTCAGACTCTTTCGAACTCTTTATAACTTTTTTAGACTCAGACTCTTCAGAACTCTTCTAGATTTTAACACAACTTAAAAACTCTTCAAGATTTTTCCAGAATTAATCCAAGACTCACAAAAATAATTAATGACTCTATAAAATACTTTTAGATTTGTTCAGAATTGTAAGTGTCTACAGAACCCGTTCACGAAAACAAATTTTCAAGTGTGGACCTCTTCTCGATTTTCTCTGCGGCTTGTCTACCAATAAAATACGAGTAGCTACTCTTCAATCGAGCAGAACCTCATTCGTACATATAGTCGTCCTCACCCACTACGGGTGCCGTACAGATGTTAGTAGGAAACCTGCTCTCTAGTTGGAGGAGTGAAATGAGGAAACAGTGCTGACCAACGTGAAATGGAAGAATATCTATGTGTACTTCCTTCATCAGTTTTTCATACATCATGCTGCATAGCTGCATAGGTCGTGTACTGCGTTATCGTGAGCATATACTTTCCGTAATTGAATTGCCGCAAGCATACCAAGTCAATATACTTAATGCTTGACATCTCCCTCCGCCTCCCTCCAAAAAATGGAACTCAGAATTTTACACGTTATAAAAGATAATCAAATTAGCTTATAATAAAAACTAGGTCTGCACCACAGCCCCGTCGGGAATAAACTGGGTAGACAAACATACAATCCGAAATATGCTGCAAGGTGAGCAGTGCAGAAAATCTGAAAGTAGGTAAGTCTTTGATTGCAGTAGATTAGAATATTTCAAAAGTTGGCCAATACGCTTATAGTTACCGAATAGAGCTTCAAACACACACTTGAAATAAGTTTCGTTTAAAAAAGAATACTTAGCGTTAAGAACGTTACAGAAATGGGTCTGTGTATTTATTGCTTAATAGAAAAGTAAGTTGCTTTATTAATTCCCTTCTTTTACTTCGGCAACAAATTTAACTTTTGGCACAGGTTTAGAAGTAGATACTGTTACACCAGTCTTTTTTCCATCCGTTTCCATTAAAAGTATTGATTCGTTTCGGTATTGTATTTTCATCGAATACCCATGGGTTTTATACTTTTTGCAAGTGGTATTATTAGCGATTAAACGCCCAATGTTGATTATTCAGATAAACAAGCGGTCATTATTTCAACAGTTTCATTGAAATAGGATAATCACAACAGTTACGGTTCTCTTTCATATTCTCTTTGAAGTTTTGGAATCGCAAGTATTCAGCATGAACCAAAAGTACTATAAAGGATTGGTAAAAAATGGTAGAAAAAGCTAATATCATATAAATACGTATCACTGAATGGTTTTGAAAATTAAAAGTGTTCTTCTTTTTTTACGTAAGCTAGATAGACTCAGTGTGCACTAAATGGAGTATAACATAGCTCAGCTTTGAATCACCAAGCCAATACAAAATAAATATTAACTCGACTGACTTGGACAGGGTCACTGAGTTGCACTGGTGGATCCAGAAAGTATTACAAGACCTTATTCTAGAAAGATTACCTCGGTTATCTTCGTGAATCATACAGGACGATCGCGTAGGTGGATCATCCCGGTGAATCAAGTATAGGACTCGAATGATCTTGATCAATCAAATTAGATTTTTCTGAAAATATGTAGGTAGATCATTTTTGTCGATAATTTGAGGATATCAACTAGGGTATGTAGTTAGACCATGAGGGTAGATATGTAAATAGAACCTTTCTGTAGATAATCTTATAAATTATTATCTTGGTAAAACGCTTAGCAAATCATGTCAGTAGATTAGATAGAATTTCGATTATCTTATCTATCTGGATTATTCTGAAAAATAAGTATGCAGATCATCTGCTTTAATCATTGATGGAAATCGTAGATCATCGAAGCAGATCACGTAAATACAGTAGCATAAAAGTGAGTTCTTCCAGGGTAGGATAGGTAAACATGTAGTAGGTAAAGTATCGATCTACAAAGTGTTGCCCACTCGTCATCTTGACAAGACTACAATTTTGGACTACGGATTAGACTTGAATAGCAAAAAACAAGGCCTCTCGAATGGTATAAAATGTTAGTTTCAAAATTCTTATTTTCTGGAGGGGAGGGATACATCCAAATAGCGTTTTTTATCTACTGTAAATTCATACTTAGTAATATATTTATTTTCCTTTCCTCAAAGACTGAGCTGATACCACCAATCCTAAGGCTCAAAACTAAGATGGTTTGATATGGAATGACCCTGTCCAAAAATCGTTGTTTTCAACACCTTCGCCTTTCATCACGTGGACAAACACTTTTTGCTACGACGAATCGAAAATATTGTTTGAAATTGGTCACAAGTTAAGTCATATTAGGCTATCTGAAGTTTAAGCTTCGATTCTGGCCTCCTATTTCCCCAGAAATATGGATTCAGTGAGGTCTAATGGGAATTATTCAAAAATACCACATTTTTATAAAACTGCAGTTCAGTTTAGGACATGCAAGGGGGGATGGGGTGAAGGTGTTGTATCGAATAATAATAACCATATTTTATTAAGTCTTGAGACTGTAGATGTCTACGATAAAGCTGACATGGTAATTGAAAGCGAACGAGGTGCAGTTACTGTTGTTATGGGTGACTTCAACGCTAAACTTGGCAGCGACCTCCCACCCTCAGCCTGTTTGGGAAAATTCAGAATTGATAATACCAGTAATAGAGGAGAAAGACTGATACAAGTAGCGCTTGAAAACATCCTCACCATCCTTAATATCCTCTTTAAAATGTCATTAAGGAAAAAGTGGACCTGGCTGGCACCGAATAGAGTTTTAAAAAATGAAATTGACCGCTTCTTGATTTGTAATCCTAAAGTTGTATTGAATTACGAGGTTTTAAATGCTTTTGATTTTTCTTCTGGTCATAGACCTGGAAGGGCTAACCTAAGTCTACTAGTTGACCCCAAACCCAAATTTTGTAATTAAAAAACCCTTTGGTAAGTGTGGTAACAAAATAATTCCGGTTTACCTGAGAGGGGTTGCCAATTTTATACGAGAGAAGAAACTGAGGGTGATTACTGCGGAGAGCGTGGCTGATATCCAAATGAGATATAATCGTTTCGAATAGGCTATCAGGGAGACCTTGAAGGAGGTTGGAGTTGAACGAATCAAATTAAAAACTGACGACAAACTCAGTGCTAAAACGAAACGACTGATTGAAAAATGGAATCTCTTAAAAAGGAGAAAAATTAAAAACCCTCGTGAAGAAATCGAACTTGTTATTTTGAACAGAACCATTGGGAGTGAAATTAAGCAAGACTTGAGCAACTTTGATCGGGAAATAGTAGAAGCTGAAATCACTAACAGTTGGTCAACTAAAAAAGTGAGGAAGGCAATTTCCAAAAGTCGTCATCTCCTTCCATTTCTGACCGCCGAGATAGGTAAACGCAACATCTATGATAGATCTGAGATCATCAAAGAGGTAACCGATTTTTTCCGTAAGCTTTACGCCGCTGATAATATGAATGTTCTGCTCCCTCCGATTGGTGGAGGTTCTAATGCTCCAGCAAAAGATGAACAATCTCCACTCTTCCTGACTAAGGAACTTTTCACTATTTTGTCCCAAGTTAAATGCAACAAAGTGGCTGACCCAGAAGGGCTCGACAATTCCACGCTCAAGGTTTTAGCTGAACCCATTACTCGGTTTTTCACAGCTCTGGCTAACGAAATTCCGGTCTCCGGGGTCACGCCGGCTCAATGGCACGTGTCTGAAATTATCCTTCTATATAAAAAAGGCAAGATAAGTGACTCGAATAATTATAGGCCAATTAGTTTAACGTCGAATGTTAGTAAAGTTTTCTTAAAACTAATTTTAAAAAAAACAGAATTTTCAGAACGCTGGATGCTCACCAGCCTGAGGAATATAAGCAGATTTTAGGAAAGGTTATTCTACTATTGATCACATTTTCACGCTTAATAAACTAATCGAGGCTCCTAGGGAATAGAAGTTAGCTATGCACTTCATGTTCATTGACTTTGAGAAGGCGTTCGATTCTGTGTCACATAGATTTGTCTGGAAAGCTTTAGGACACCAAAGGGGTCAATGCGGATATTATCAAAATCCTAGGAAAGCTCTATGACAGCTCGGAGTCTTCCTGGGAATAAATTTAAGTTGGGTAAGGGAGTAAAGCAGGGTGACCCCCTTTCTCCGTATTTATTCAATAGCGTTCTGGAAGGGATTTTTCAAAATTTGAATTGGGAGAGTAAGGATATTTCGGTCAATGGGCAAAAATTAAATCAATATGGCTGTATGCTAATTGCGCCCGAGCAATTTTACATGGTGGAGATGCGTCCCGAGGGAAATGTACAATACTTGAATTACGTCCGTAATTCACACAGTAACTTAAATGAATTGCGTCCCGCCCGAATACTTATGTATGTATAGTGTATACCTGTTCTGCCACCGGAAGCAATAGAAGAGTGCAGACTTCAGCCCTATTGCCCCGGAGACCTTTCAAAAGAGGACGAATTCGTGGAATACATTTTGAATGAATACGTAAATGATGGAATCAATGTGAGCTATGATGCACATCAAATACGCACGACCAATGCATGCGAGGCCTTCAATGTGAAACTAAGTGGGATGTTCTATCATTCCCATCCCCATATATTCATGCTCATCGAAGCCCTACTGTCCTGAAACTGCGAAGACAAACCCGAAAGAAACCATTATTTATCGAAGCAGGGACGTACCGAAGAGTTTTCCTTGGGGGGGGGGGGGGATTGTGAAAATCCCAACTGACTCAACTCGAAATTCCCAAGTCCAAGTATCGATCGAATCGAAGCAAAAAAAGAAACCTTTTGATTTGTTGGATTTTCCCAACTGACTCAACTCAAAATTCCCAAATATCAAAGTAAAGAAAGAAAAAAGGAAAAAAAACTTTTGACTAGTTGGATTTTTCCAACTTCTCAACTCAATTTCCAAGTGTCAAAGTAAAGAAAGAAAGAAAGAAAAAACCTTTTGACTTGTTGGATTTTCCCAATTCCGCTTGACTGAAATGGTAAATTTTCCCAACTTCTGAGTGAAAAATGTCTACAAGGGATGGGGAGGTAAGTTGCCCCCTCATCCCCTATCGGCACGTCCCTGTATCGAAGAGTAAGTGGTCGACTGGACCAGGGTGAAATTGATCGACTAAATTCTGTGCACGACCTTTTATGAAAATTCTTACCTCCGAAGATAAAATGAAATTAACTTATGATTAGGGCTAGGATTTATATGATACCGCATATTTTTTCTGCTGCACCAGATACGGCATATCGCAATTTTTTCACGTTTCATGCAATTCTAAGATAAATGGTGAAAGTTTATAGCGCATATTTTCGCATATTTTGGGTATAAAAGCATAAAAACGCCTATTTTAGCAACAAAAAAAAAGTCAAAATTTTGCTTATTTTGGACTTTTACTGGTCGTTAGTGTTTTTTTTTTTTAAAAAGAGCAAAAATCGGCCAAAAAAAACGGAAAAAATACAGAATACAGAATTTTTGATATTTTCATATTTTTTAAAAGTTTAAACAAGTAGTAGCTAGGTGCTGAAAGAGGGTCGGCTCTGGACTGGAACATTAGAGACTAGCAGAAAAAAAAAGAAAACTTTGATATTTTTCTGCTCTACATTTCTTCTAGTTTCGCTGTACATGTACAATTCGATAGGGTTTTTGAAAGCGCGTTGAAAATACCTGCATTTTGATACCCATGATGGCATATTTTTATAGCACTTATTTATACTTTTTTTCAGTTTTATAGCGCATATTTATGGTTTTTTTTTTCTTCAGATTTTAACCGCTTATTATAAGCGTTTTTTTTTACTGTTTTTAGCGCATAAAAATCCTAGCCCTATTACGATCATACTAATACGTGTTCAATGTATTATCATGATTCTGTGTAGTTTTTTTTTATAAATTTTTTTCCCATACATTTACATATTTCTGTTCGTATACGTCTGAAAAATATTATATTGGGACGCAATTCATTCAACACTTGGGACGCAACTCATACTAACCTCTTTTGCGTTTGGGATGCAATTCAACTATCTCCTATCATTTCTTGGGCCATAATTGTTGCAAAAATTGGTTTTTGGGACGCAACTAACATCTAGCGGATGATATTGTTTCGGCAAGTGAGAGCAAAGATGAACTGGAATCCATAGCCAACGAGCTAAGTGCGGCAAGCATATCAAGTTGGCCTGTCAATTAATTTCTCAAAATCGAAACACACGTCTAATGTTGAAGCGTCGAATTTTTGACTGATAATCACGAAATAGAGTGTCTCAGAATATAAATATCTAGGCCAAATCTTATCATTTGAAAACAGACTTTCCTCTTGGCACCAATCTTGGCATAAAGAATCCAACAACAAACTCCGTGCAATAAAAGAGAAACCGATACCCTGGATCACCTCCAACCGGAAATCACGACGCGAAGAAATAGTAATAGCACGACTTAAAATTGGACATACCTGCACCTCCTCAATCCATACATCCCCCCCTGCAATGCTCTAAATGCTCCTCAAATTAACTCACTGTCGAACATATACTTCACAGCCCTTCACTTAACTCTCACCACAAAAACATCAACTACCACCAACAACGAAAAGCATGCTCCAAAACAACCCAATGATAATAGATGTATGGTAATCCTCCTTAATCCACGACACAGACCTCTTTCCATTAATCTAACCATCCCTACCAGCCGAGCCGTATAGCCCTTGGTGCAGAAGCTTGTATATCGAATGCATGGAGGAACTTCTGGTATCTTAAACATATTTTCAAGAGCAAATTGAATATTGCCTCCAAAGCCAGGGTGTTCAGACAGTGTGTTGAGCCGTCACTGACTTACGGAGCCCAGACCTGGGCCCTAACCAAAACCCAAGTTAATAAGCTGAGGACCACTCACAATTGAATGGTGAGATCGCTTCTAGGTTTAAGATTGATCGATAAAGTTAGTATGCAGCTTATTAGAAGGAAGTCTAATACCTCTGATGTTGGATGGACAGTGAAGAAGCTTAAACTTGGATATGTGGGGCACCTGGCCAGAAGTCACGAAAGTAAATTGAATAAAATTGTGGAATCTTGGTATCCTAGAGATCATATGAGGGGGAGGGGAAGACCACCCACGAGGTGGAGGGACGAAATTGTCCGGTTCAAGGCAACAAATAAAATAAAATAAAAATAATTAAGTCTTGGAGCTCTTTACTGAACCCTCAAGTTTTCCAAAATTGTGGTATCTTCAGAGGAAAATTAAAGCTCAAGCCTTAGTGGAAAATAATGAATAAAATGTAGGTTTTATTACTCAATACAACATCTGTCTTTTCCTCTTCACTGCGTTTTCAAATCAGAGCCTCGCATATTTTAGAGAAGTATGGTATTTTTGGGAAAATGTAAGGTCCGGTGGAAGGCTGAAGACTTAATACAAAAATATAATAAAATATGGGAGTTTTTACTCGATAACGTACTCGTATTGTACCCTCGTAGTGTATTCAGGTGTAAAATGTGTAAATTTGACATCTATAAGAAGGGACCACCCAAGATTGAACGTGGATTCGCCTAAATATGCTCATGATACACCCGGTACGCCTTTCTTTCTCACCAATTGACAAAATATCGCACTGTCCAAAATAAGTGCATTGCTTCTGTACGAGCAGTTGATATAAAAATTCGTCGCTAGTACTCGACGGGTAAACAGCATTTTTTTCAAAGGTAATGAAGCACTCGTGTTGTGTTTTTTCTCAATGTTTACTACTGTCAAGCCAATATTGGAGGACTCTGCGCAAACAATCGAAATAATTTAGTTTTGGTATGTTTAATAGATGAACGGGTTTTTCGTCGATTGGTAAGCGATATCTGCTACCATTGCGCCCTCCTTTCAATTATACAGCATCGTACTACTGCTATTTTATTTACTATCATTCTTGCAATTCGAGTCTAGTTTATCGAACGACAACCACGAAAAGGAAACCGAACCCATTTTGCCGCCAGAGGTTATCAATTATGTCGATAATAAGTGTTCACCCGAGTCCTGGAGTGTACACCTGTACAGCAAATATCTTTCAATGTGCTAGACATTTTCCTTTTTTTTTTCGATTCTGATATGTACCTATTGTGTCGCTCTTCTTCTTTAATATCTAATATTTACTCCGGTTCAACGGTTCGTTTACTAAATCACACTGTGCTGACGCTTAACAAAAATTGATAAGGGTAGCTGAGGGCGCTCTTCTCAATAATAATAATAATAAAAAAAAAAACCTAACGATTACTTTCGTACGTGCCTCTCGAGAATCTAAGATAGAAATTTTCCTTAAACGAGAAAATCGTCAGAATATAGGTAATGCAATAATACACGCCGTTAACGATGACACACGAATTCGCTCGGAAATTTCTTCCGATTTCCCGATTTCAAATTGTTGATCTATTGTTTACTAATTGTGTTCTCCGAGTCAACAGCGAATGTAAAGGAGAACGAGGAAAATTTCTAGACACTCGTGTGCTACTCGAAAAAATGAGAAGTACTGGATGACCGAACTGAGCAGATACGAACACTGCGAGATCAAGCCAACATATATAACTGGGTTTCCTGGGTCACTAATTTCCTAGATTTTGCGATCCTATCTCAGTTTGTCTCCCCGTCCAAGAAATTCAAATTTCACGCTTAAAATGCATACAATTAACAAGATTCGTAAAAATCGAACTGAACGCGTGTATTACAATACCTGCTAAGTGCCATTTTTTTCGAAATACTTTTTTTTGTGTAGAATGTTCTACAAGATGGCGCACGCACGAATTCAGTATCCTTAATTGGTCAAAACTGTCACAGTACATTATT
This sequence comes from Acanthococcus lagerstroemiae, assembly GCA_031841125.1. NCBI lineage: Eukaryota > Metazoa > Arthropoda > Insecta > Hemiptera > Eriococcidae > Acanthococcus > Acanthococcus lagerstroemiae. Next base: position 71,204,963 of record CM063107.1, read on the forward strand.
TTTGTTTCGAAAGATCGCACTCTGTGTAAGTCTAAGACCAAATATTCCAAGTGCCACCCAGTACCATGCACACACGTCATTGATTTTACTTTAATTTCTGAATGTGTTGCAAAACCTTATTTTTTTCCCTACTGTAAAATTTTGATTTTGTGCCTACTCTAATTTACAGATGTTCTGTGTTTAGGGTGTGCCAATTCACTTTTTTGTTTCCGTTGTCCACAGCAATGTGTAATTTTCTCTCTCCCTTTTCTCCATATCTACTTGCTTACGTAATTGCCGAGTCTAGTTGAATAAAGACCCGATCGACGGGCATTTTCAAGGGCTAAGATCTGAGTTACAGCGTGAATAATTTTCTCCTCCCCCAATGGAGGGCTGGAACATCCATCAACTTTCTTTCTATACACTAAAAAGTAAAATCCGCCACCGCCACCACCGCATCCGGGAGAAAAACCCACTGCGGGTTGCGTATCCTGCCCTTAATTGCTCATTTCTCCAGAGGTAGCCTACCCTTGGGAGGGGGTTCACAGTGGAGGAGGGAGCTTAGGGAGAAGAAGCTTAAGCTTACGGTGAAGGGCAATGAGAAGTTGTGGGGGGGGGGGCTCTAAACACTAAACAGTAAAAGCCACTTCCTCCTTCCTCTCCGTGGGGATAGATTTCTGGTGGCCTCCCCTGTACCTTAATCTCATGTTTCACCAAAGGTACTCTACCCTGGGGGAGCTTCTCGGTGGAGGTGGGAGCTCCTGGAGAGGGAGGACGGCCACGGTGAGGAAGGGCGTCGCGGTGGGCAAGGAGGAGCATGGTGGAGGAAAGTGACTGTGATGGAGGAGGACAGCTGCGGCAGAGATTGGCAAAGGGAGGGGCTACCCTCTTCTTGCGGGCTCATGGCAGTTACCTCCTCGTGATGAGCCTGGAAACTGGTTGAATTTTTTTTTTTTTAAATAGTAGTTATACTTTTCCAGCTTGCGAAATACTACAAGCCAGTACGAGCGAAGCGAGTGACGGCGGGGGTTGGGCCGCGGAGCCCCCTAGTGAAATTTTAAATTGATATTCCGGACCTAAAATCCGAATTTTCCTACCTGAAGTTAAGCAACGTTTTTATTTAAAAAACGGTCCTTTTTCCCTTTTGATTGGACAAGTTTTTTCGCTTTAAAAAACATGATTGTTTTATAAAGAACTATACAGTTCGCAGGAAGAAAAAAATCATTTTACATCCTCGCCGCTTTTCATTCAACAAAAGAAACGGATGATTTTTCTCTTTAATTCCTCACAGTAAAGATTCAAGTTCTCTTCATTTTAGAAATGGAAGAGATATTGTCCTGTTTTCGTGAAACACTAGGCCAACTGATCTTTGAGGGAAAATTCGTATTTAGGGTCCATACTGAGCTCAGATTACAAATCTGATTAAATTTACAAATTAAGCGAGACTAAAACCCGTATTCAAAAATTGTATTCGATTCGCTAATTGTACCCATGTGAAGGAGTCAAATTTGAGTTTTGAAGCCCAAGTCGGGGTCTGATTAGTGTCATGTAATTTTCAAAATGAGCAACTCGAAAATCCCTAATACTGTATTTTGTTTAAGAATCTCAGGGCAGCCGAATTGGTATCTTCAAAGGAGGGAGGTAAAATATGTGGTTTAAGTCCAGGGTCGAATCAAAAATCTGACTGATCTGTCAAATTTTGAGACCCAAAAACCCATATTTCGACACTTACTTGATATTCTAAGCTGAAGTAATGTCAAATTTGGATTTAGAGGTCAAATTGGGATTGCACCAGAAATTTAATCAATCTTCGAAATTATCGACGAATAACCCTCATTCGGATACCCTGTTGAAGTTTTCATGATAAAATTTAATGGGGTTTTTAGAAGGGGGATAGTTAAATTTGGGGCTCATACCAGAGTCTGATCAAAATTTGATAGAATTTTCGAACATGGAGACCCTCAGAAAAATCTACACCAATGCGTCACTCAGTTTTTTTTAAATCGAAGTTAAACCGGCCGTTTAGGAGGGAATGAAGTCAAATTCGGGTCTTAAAGTGGAGTCGAATCGAAAATTTGAAATTATCGAACCCAGTTACCTGGGAACCCCAACATGAATTTTCTCAATAATATGTTATTATTTAATATTCTAGTGTTAGTGGCACGTCCCAGCTTCCCTTTGAGGGACGAAAAATCATTTCACCTTGAAATAAAATAGACTTAAACTTTTGAAGATGCTTATTCGTCTCATTTTGATCCCACTTCTCAATAATGAAAGGAAAGAAAAAAAGAAAAAAGACATGAAAATATATTTACGGCGTTTTGAATATGCAAATTTATTAACACGGGTGTTTGGATGACCGAATATTTACGGCGATTTGAATATGTCAATTTATTAACATTGATTTCATTCAAGCGTTACTTTTATTTTGTGTTACATCATTTCGCTAGCAACATATTTTTCTTGTTTCGGTGAAATACCGTATAAATTGGTCTCGTAGATGAGAAATTCAGATTTGAGGTCCACATTGAGCTCGGATTAAGGTTCTGATTAATTTACCGATCAAAAACTCCCTCCTAATCAGACACTTCGTTCCGTTTTTTAAGTAATATAAAAATATTCAAATCGTGTATTTTTTATCAAGAACTTCCAGTCTAATTATTTTTTCCAAAATTTCTCGCAAAAAATATCCCTTCAGTAGACTTCAAACTAGGTATAACGACTCATGTTGTTGACTTCGTACTTCTAAGAACTAACCTCCATTGTAGGTAAACTCATAAATTTCATTTAAGACTAGTGTTGATGTCGAAAATGAATTCAATGGTCCTCTAAACCTGGCTGCTACCAACTATGTTATATTTTCTAACTCTTCAGTTTCAGTCTTCTCGTCCTCCGGATGCTAATTTTTTGAAATAAGGGTCAAATTTGTTCTTAGAAATGAGTTCAAGAACCCTCGAAACTCAGGAAACGACATCCATATTACTTGTTTTTTCAATTTTAAGCTCCCGCACCCTCACAAATTCTCAATTTCGAGGTTACAGCGAATTAAATATCAAAATCAAATTCTGTGACCTTGAAACTCACCCCCAGTCGGTATCTTGATTTGACGATTTGTGCTAACGGACGTTAAGTCGTAGTAAAAATGTTATTTCTGATACAGAAAAACACAGAAAAACACGAATTTCAAAGCGCGGTGAGCAAAAATAAGAGGAGGGAACCATTTTAAATACGTTTATATCTACCGTTCGCAAAAGTCGGCGAAACCAAAAGAATGACGAAAATTTCGCGCCCCCCCCTCCGTCCCACATGTATGTGTTAATGTATGTCAAAGGAAAAGATTATATTGACGTGAATTTCAGGGGCAGTTAAGAAAAAGTTATGAGACCTTTTCGTGTAGAATTTGATGGGGAACAATTTTTGTTTGAAAAGTTTTTTTCTATCTTTGATATATATTTTCTGAAATTCGTGGAAAACTGATTTCGAGAGGGATGTTGAAGCTCCGGGGGGCTCGACGGCATTCTGATTGTTAGGCGCTTATGGTACGTTATTAAGTACTATCATTTGCCCCTCTGGGCTCAGAATTTATCTCTCCGGGAATTTTTTCACCCGTTCACGGTTTTTTTTTGTCTAATAACTGTACTAGTCCCTATTACGAGGAAAGCTATCAAGTTATATTTTTACTTTAAGGTGACTGGTCGTCGCTTTTTCAGCGAAATCAACGTACATCACTCTTAGAAGAACGAAGGCTCCCGCGTATACTTTTTCAGCTTTGACGTTTCTTGAAAATAATGTTATTTTGGTGCCTTTAACATCGTCATCTAATATTAACGACGCACGCAGTTAACGGATGATTTAATATTTTTACGTTGGGTTCAAATTTTAAAACTTTTCGGTAAACTTAATCACGGTTCAGTGGCGTTATGATACAGTAACTTTTTTTTTTGTACGTGTCTGTACATCCGAAACCAAGTTGGCCAAGAGGATGTGAGCGTTTGATGAAACTGAGAGGAACATTTCTTCGAGATAGAAATTTTTCAAATAGTTTCACATTTAGACCGCATGAATTTCCCGTAAGAGTAATGTAATGTTTCTTTAAGAATCATGCGAATCTAAAATTCGAAAACAAATTATTGGAAATAATTTGACCAACTAGACTGTCATTTTTTTGATAGTGTCGCAAATTTACTACAAGGTACACGAATCTTAGTTTTGTGATTCCAAAAAGATATTAAAAGTTGCTGGCGATCCCATCAGCTTCGAACAAACTATCATATTTACGTCACTTTAAAATCAATTAGCCGCAAGAGGATTTATGCAAGGTTCCAGAGTGTTTTGTAAATTAATTTCCAGTATACTTTCCCCCCCCCCATCACGAAGCCATATTACCACGATTGGAAGAACGTTCTTCAAGTGACATGGTTTAGTGTTTCTTGACTGAAATAATGCTCTCGTCCCCAAGGGGAGGGGTACTCAAACCTGCCACTAACTTTGTAATATTGAATGGAGAGGTATCGAACAAAGTATCAAAACAGCGGTTCTTTTAATAGTTAATTTCAAACACCGAATTCGATTTTCGGGGCCTCAAATTTCACTTCTCTCCTTTTCAAGAGGTTAACGTGACGACCGAAAAGCTTAACAAAACATCAAAATAAATTTTTTGGGTCACTGAGTTTAAACGTCTTATCAAATTTGAGATCCGATTCCAATTTAATTCAGTCCCTACAAGTGGGCCAATTTGACTTTGTTGAAAATAATCTGAACGGTACTGAAACAGAAGTTTTCTGGGTCACTGATTTTTAAAACGGAATTAGACTTTCGATTTGAATCCGATTGGTGCTCCAAAATCAACTTTTCCACCTTCAAAGGAGTCCTCCCCCCCCCCTCAAAAAAATTGAACAAGTTATGGAAACAGGTTTCTTTTTTGGATCGCTGATTTTGAAAATTCAGTCAGATTTCCGGTCAAACTCCAATTTGGGTCTCAAATCTTAATTTTACTCCTTTCAATGAGCCAAATAGGTTCTACTTCAAAAAATCGAAAGAAATATTCTCGGCCAACGGGTTTGCTGACTCGATTTGACCTGAGTGCTGGCATTCCTCGTTCTTTTTCGAAAGAACGACCAATTAGACCTTTTCAAAAAACTTGAAGCACTGGAATAAGAGCCTTTTATATCGTTCATTTTGAAAATCGGATAAAGATTATTGATGAGGCCCCGATTTGAGATTCACAATTCTAAGTTAACATCTTTAAATGGACAAAATTTATTCGACTTGGAAAGTAGATTTAATAGCCGTAACTTTTCCTCTTCCACAAAGCTAATTTATCGGGTGTTCCATGAAAATGGAAGAAGAAAAATTTCTTCCGTTTCAAAAATGAGAAGCACTTAGATATATTGTATGAAGGGAAAAAACTGTCCTTCCCACCTAATCGAATTTGGGAAATCGAATGAAATGCCGGAATAAGAGTCTTATGAGTCATTGAATTCAAAAATTTCAATTTGTTCCAAATGAGTGAGGAATTTGGAACTAGGAGGCTCGAATAATAGAGCCAGAGACAAAATCTAACAGTTTTTTATTTATTTATCTATTTAGTCAATGGTATACAAGAAATTCAATGCCGATGTTTTTATTTTTTATGTTTTTGAGGAATAGAACAGATATTGTTCCATTTTTTGAATGGTGAATAACTTATTAAAAATGAGGAGAGAAAACAGTATTTCCTTCTATTTCCTCGGTATATGAAGTTCGGTTCTTTTCCTGAGATAAAAAGAAAAGAACTTAGTCCCCATATGGTATAAAGGCTAAACAAATTGTTCTTCTTCTTAAAGAACGAGCGACTTTTCTTTCATTGAGAGAAAAAGAGAAATAATTCTGCCGAAGAACATTCCGTTCCTCTTCTTGATAAAAGAAAAGAAACTTGCGTCTTTCTTTGGGTGAGTAAAATTACTTTTACTCTTTTCTTTGAGGAAAGAAACCTGTTTTTCCTTATTTGAAGAAGAGGAACATCGTCTTTTCCGGATTCGTGAACGTGAAGAACTTTGTTTCTCTACATCAAGAAGGAAACCACTTCCTTTTCTTGAAGAAAATGAGTGAAATGATGACACCTATCTTGTCTTGGTTGAATTTTGCAATTTTGTTTCCATTAATGAAAAATTTTGAAATTTCGGACACATTAATGACGGAATTTAATTTGGGGGAAATGACTATGAAGCCACAGTTTTCGATTTACAGTTATACCGATATCAACAATAAATTTAGCAAATTAGAAGTACCCCCCCCCCCCCCCGATGGCGCCTTAATTGCGTCATTGGCACAAATGAAAGGTTCCACAATTTAGTTTAAAAATCCTTTTCAAGATCAAAGCAATACCAAAAGAGTACAAAATTTATATGTATTCTAAGCAAGGGGGAGGAAATAGGGGGGGGTGAACCAATTCCCTTTTGCGAGTAAATACTGATGTATGGAAACAGGTCAGTGGGTAATTTGTAACCTTTTTTTTTTTGAGAATAATAAAACGTCGAAAATTCTAAAACTTGCCCTATAAGGCCGGTGTTAATGTATGGTAATCTAAAGGGTTATTTTCGACCCTCGCCCCTCCTTTACAATGCCTCTAGGGCAGTTACAAGAAAATTGTAAAGAACCATTTGTATAAAAAGTCGGGTCCTGAGTAAATTTTCATGGAAACTTTTTTGATGCAGGCAAAACGAAGTGAGTCGTTACCCAACAACCAGATTTTCGGAGCTTCTCCAACTGTGGTACCGGAAGCTCGAGTCAGAAGGGCCGTTATTTTCTATTTCTTCAGGGCGGTGACCTAAGCATTCCTGTCAGAAATTAGCATTGTATGATTTTTATCCGAATTCATTATCTTATTGACTGGGTCATTTACAGCTCTACAACTTCGTGCGAGTACAATCGTCCGCCATTTTGACGTCAACCTTACCCGCGGATGCCGAATTGAGTACGCGGTACGCTCCGCATAGTCGGATTCGGCATCTACGGGCGCGGTTGGAGTCAAAATGGCGGACGATCGTACTCACGCGAAGTTATAGACTATAGAGCTCTAGGTCATTACGCTCTCAATAATAATCAAAGACTCAGGAAACTGGCAGCACTATCAGTTGATAAGATTTTTCTATATATTATAAATAATACTTCTTTATCAGACAAACATTAACGCCCCTTCGCTGTCAAATTTTTTGCTTCAAAGAACATCCGCCAGAAGGAGCTTCTTTTCCTAAGCAATCCCATGCATCACGGGAATCGGTTAGTATCCCTTCCCTATAAGGACAGCAATGAACCTCTTTTCTAATTTACTCTCAACCCGAGCCCTGGAATCCGCCCTTTCGAGCATTACTTCAGAGACGTCGGGGAGGCTGTTAGGGCTGTCTTAGCCCTCTTCTCATCTTGCCGAAAAATCGGCTCAGGTCGAAGTGTAGCGAGTTGCTACGTGGGCTCGAACCCGGCACCTCCGGATTCCGAGTCCAGCGCGCTATCCACTCGGCCAACCAGACCTCCGACAATGATGAACCTGGAAAATATATTAATCCTCGCAAACTCCTCCTTATCGACTAACGTGGAGCAAACAAAGTCAGGTATAAGTCCGCTAACTGGACACGGATGAAAACACATAGAAAAGATACTAGATTAATTTTTACACCCTTCCAAATAACAGAACATGATGACGAGGAATGCCTCACCGATCACTCACACGTTCCAGGGAAAATTCAAATGCGAATGTATTAAATAAGAATAATAAAATACACGGTTAAAACTGAAGAAACTAAACATGCCATGACCCACCAATATAAGTGTAATGATGAGGGGCAGGTGGGTCGGAGAACCTAAAAAATCATAAACTTAAAATTAGGATTGAAACTACTCAAACCGGGGGGCGGCACTAAGAAACAAGGACAAATAAGTGATGAAAAATGAAACAGAGTACTCTCATCATGCACCAACAAAATCAAGCTAAATACGTACGATGGGGGTACAAAAGGTAAACTGGTACACGCAAGGTAGTCACAAAAATAAAGCCAGAAGAAGATGAAAAAGAAAGAGAAATCTCACCACCACGAAAAAAAGAAACTGGGAGAAAAGGATAACCCAAAAAGAAAATTCCAACAGGAAAAGCCTAGATGATAAACCGGCCAACAGGAAACCATCCTCTCTATTCCACGGGACGAGAGCACATCATGGAGCCAAGAACTCTCAGTAAACTAAGAAACCCGCAATTCCATGACAAAAGAATTAAAAAAAAAAAGATTAATAATAATAATAAAAAGATTACACATGAGGTGAAACTGGAGTGCCGGCCAGATACACATCTACGGTACAATGTAAATATCTCTGAAAAGCGGTGGCTGGCCAGGGCAAAACAATACGATACTCGAAAGGGTAGTTTCCGGGGCCGAAGGTGCGGTGTCGTAGGGGCCACTTTGGCATGCGTGCATCGCCATACGTCCCATTACACAATACCCAGACAAATCAAGAAAATGAGATAAAGAGAATCTGCAACTGTTGAAGGATTATAAAGAAGGGATATAGGGCACAGCTTCCCAAAGAAGTTCACAAACTCTCTACTCCGATCACCAAGGGACAAAAGTGAATATCACAGGGGAAAGATCGTCCAGGAGTATGACCCCCCCTCTCCAAAAAAAATTAAGCATAATTAAACGTCGTTAGATAGTTGACTCTCACTCTGAAGAGCTCAAGGCCATAAGGGACCTGGTCAACATTGTGAGAGCTTACCTGGGGATGGAATGACCATCAGTCCAACGTCCCGCGATACGTAGAAAAAGTAAGTCGTGGCGAATAACATGCTCAAGGCAAGAGCTCACAACGTGGCACACATAGCGGCGAAAATAACCGTAAATCACACTAAAACAAAACAAAAACAATTACCGGCTAGAACATATTTCCAGAAACGGACGTGACGCGAACTGGTTCCGAGTCAAAAAGTTTAAAATTCGCACAACATAACGGAGATGCGTAAAATAATGCAGCGCCAAAAAGAGCATGACGCGGTAATCAATGATAACCTTTCCACATAAAAGTCGATCGCAGACAAGAAAAAAATAGCACTCAAGCCTTCAGGCAGGTACAGGAAAAACCGGTTGACTAACTCCTCACGCCGAGAGCTGCTAGGCAATATCAGTAGCAGGATTGCCAACCTTTTTAACATGGATTATGTCTTATCGCTGATCGTCAACCAAAATTGTGCATCACGTTTCGACCGGCCCACGCCGAGAATGGATGACTAACACCAAGCTTGTTCCTACGATGATGTCATATCGGCAATTATTGTTGCTTAATAATAATTCGCTATCATTCTCAGTTGTATTGTTTTGTAGGAATGTATTTTGAAACAGTATTCAAATTTATGATTAACAAGCACGAACAATGTCCCTGGGTTGCCTACCAAAGCTTCATTTGAAAAATAAGAATTAGAAACATAACATTTTTACGGAAGTTTTACTATTTTTTTAAGTACTGGAATTTCCAGAAGTGTCGTTTCTTCAGAAGCTAAGAACAGTCCTAAGTTTTAGTGATAGAAAAAGAAACAGTTCTAGTTTTTCAAAATCCATCTACCAAATGAAATTTTACTGAATGAGCGTAGTAATTTTAATTTCATACGGCCTTCGAGTTCTTTTTTTATGTAGTTGATTTGGTAAAAATGTAAAAACTTGGGTTAGATAAAAGTTTTTATTTTCATACCTTATCTTTTCCTGATATCAAACCATCAAGGATTAAGACATTGCAAGAAAGTATAGTAAAAGCAAATCAACAATCAAGATTTTCATGTTTTGATTATCAGTTTTTTATCATTATCAATATTGAGAACACACAATAAATTACCTTCTTCAACTAATAAAAAGCACAGAACGAAGAAAACACACGACAAATTAAAAAAATTATCAAAACTTAAACACAGACAAATAACACTACTGAACAAAATGAAATTTTTTGTTTGCACAATGCATTTAGGGAGATGATTCTTGAGTACTTTTCAACGCTGAATACAGTGCCGTCGGCCGTTTTTCTCTATCACGTCTAGTTCTTCTGATCAAAAATTACAAAAAATTCAACTAAATGTGTTCAAAAAGAGGTTTAGGAACTGAATGTGGTCATACTGATTCGTGTTGTTGTGTGTTGAGGTTGTGTGTAGTGGTGTGTATTCCGTCTGTTTAAACAAAATGGAAACGAATTTCAGTCGTTCAGAACTCCGAATTGTGACGTGATAGAGAAAAATGGGTCGCAGTATCGTGTTCAGCGTTAAAAAGTACCTCAGAATCACCTGTTGAAATGCGTTGTGCAAAATAGTTGTTCAGTAGTGTAATCAATTGCAACTCGTACAATCATCGTCCAATATCCTCACACGAGGCCCCCGCTAGGAGCGCTAGTGTGCAGGACGAGAAGGTGATGATTTATTACATTATGCCTAGGGCAAAATTCAGAAAATTTCGAAATATATCGATAAAAATTGATTTTTGAAAAAAGAGAAGAGAATTAAAGTTATTCTCCACTAAATTTTGACTTGAAAGAGCGTGAATTCAAGACTACTGACATAAGACTGCAAAAGAGAATTAATTTTTATGTCTCTGAGAAATGAGTGCTCGAATTTTCCTTATCGAAAAAATTACTCGTAACAGTACATTGTCAGAACATCGAAAAAGTTATTATTTTTAATAAATCGGTTCCTCTAATTACAATTATTAATGGCATTGATCCAACTTTTTACTAAATAAAAGTTCTTATCAAAAAAAAACAGAACTTGGAACTTCTACTAACCTAGGCGAATTAAGATCAGTGTTGTTCCGTAAAGTAAAATTACACATGTCAAAAAATTAGTTATATGACAGTTTTTTGATATTACCTATTTGACGTCAAAAAATTATTGAAAGAACAATGTGAAAACCGAGAAAGCTGAGTAATTATGTATTCCTCGTGTATTGTAGAATGTTGATTATCATTTCGTTTGGAATCAGAAATCATTATTGAATCACTTTATCACTAAAGTCAAAACGCTTCAAGATGTAGATTATGTGCGTTATCAATTATCATACAGATTAAAAATCAGCAAATTATATCTTGAAAGAGAGAACAAAGAATTTAGAATTGGCAAATTCTATTATAATGATCAGGGATGCAAAATGGTGCTACATTGGTGAAGATCTTTTGAAACTTCATATTATACATGATGTTACTTCTGAAACAGAGAAATCCAAACTACTCCTATATGTGATGATGACATAAAAATATTTTTTTTAAAACTTCGTTTTCAATCTGTATTGAGCTCCAGGCAGATCTGAATTCTGTTGTTTGTTGGAGCGATTGGAATGTACTGCCCTTCAATAAATCCAAATGCCAAAGCAGTACTTTTAGTCCTATAAGGAGCCCTTCCTACACTCTTATACAATAGGAGACTATAGATTACCAAGTATTCAGGACGCAAGGGACCTGGGTGTACTACTGGATAGCAAATTATCATTTTCCAGACACAAATATGAAAATAAGAAACTATTATTTTTTGCTTTGGATGTTTCGCATATTTTGGCATTTACCGCATATTTTGAACCAATTCTTATTTTTTAATTTTGTTTTTCGAAAAAGAGATTTTTCTAATTCCTTACTCAAAAATACTAAAAATAATTCCCGACTCAAAAAAATTGAAAAGACTTCATGATTAATGAATCAGTAGAAAAACTTGTAGAAAAATATGTTATTTTGCATGTAAGGTACCTTTTCTCTTGCCTACATTACGTCCATCAATCATTAAGAAATTACGAATAGGAGCAATATCTCCTGAGTGTATCTCCTATTGAAAAGAAGATTGGACTTATGCGGTAGATCTTTTGTTAGATTAGTAAATTTGAGATTGGATAAAAGTTCTACTGGAACTACCGGAGAACAATTTTGGTTCTCTTCATTTCTCTCAGAAAAACAATATTTAAACGATATAATTCCAAAATTTCACAATCACTGCCATATATGCAATGTAATTGATCACCTTTTGATCCAGTTTCCAAGTCTAACTACCGGCGGCCTCGCGCGAATTTCAGTTTTCACAATAACGAATACATCAATGGACCTAATTAAAACGTAACTTCAGGTCCTGAATAATATGGTCACAAAATCAATTTGAAGGGCAGTAATTCGATTCAAAGGGCAAAAGAGAAACCAAAATCACGAAAAAGCTTAAAATATTTGTAGCAAAATTTGTGAAAATTTGATAGAAATCCGTATAGGTTTCAGGGAACCCGTGGGAAAATTTCTAAATTTTTTTGAAATTATGTATCCGTAAATCTACGGGTATATCCGTAGGGTTTGCAACCGTGATCAATAGTATGCGGTTCATCCCGAAATCGACCGAAATTTTTCAATGGCCAGTCCTTCCGAAGCTCGAAAAAATTACGTACAGAAAATGAACACAAAAGCCATCGATTTACCGTTCTTTGCTCAGCAAAGGATATCAACTTCTCCGAATCACATGCATTCAGAAGAATATGGAAAGCATTAAAATAAGCCAATTCCAAGGAAATACATGATATGAAGGCAGCGTTCGAAATTTCAAAATAACGAATCTTTGAACAAGAGTCTAACAACGACGCTACAAAATAAAGGAGGGTTCACTCTACCTCAGTACATCAAACATCAAAATTCGACAATCATTTCGATCATATTATCGAAAATCGCCTGTATCTCGAAAAACTAGAATCGACAAGTTAGGACCTTCCCTTGTACACGCATACATTTATAAGGCGAATGTATTTCTTTGTTACAGTCACTGTTGAAGATGATGTTAGCCCACATTCATGAACTTGAGTGTTACCGATTAGCAGAAGATTCTGGATAAGAGTTCCAAAGCAGTACCTATGTTCGCTGTGAAATTTGAAAATACCACGCAAAATGACGACTCAGAAGTGAGTTTAAATTTTTATAAAACTAATTCAAGTACGGTGTTCATAAAATTTCCGATTTCACTGCCGTAAATAAGAACGGTCAGATACAGTTTGGTACAGAGCGAGTACTGATTCGTAATACGATCGACAGTTCACTTTCTGTACATGAATCGCAATCTAGCAGGTTTTGCCCTGAAATTGAAACGTTTCACATAACGGCCAGTCAAAAGATACTCCCAGTTATTTAATTCTAATTACAGTAATGGCCCAAAATGGTAAGATGAATATGAAATCGATCGAGTTGTAAGTTGTAACTCATTCGCTATGCATGAACTGAAAAAAGTCGAACTTTAAGCTGCAAGTTGTTACGTAGGTGAATGCCCCAGCTCGGTGTCTAACAACGAGGACAATTCACTTTTATGTTAAATCCCAGCTCACTGGCCACTGCCGGACGTGTCCGAGTGCTCGTTTCAGAACCCTCGAACATAATTCAAAAATATTTATTGTTCGGTGTCAGGATGTCCGCGGTCATACTATTATTTTAAATCGAATGGTCTTAAAACAAAATTTCTTGCATTTTACGCTCATGGAGGAAATGGGGTTGTGGCGATATTGGTCGAGTCAATTTTTCACAGAAATTTTGTGATGCATATATACAGGGTATTAAAAGGCAATTCAATTTAGAAACTACAAAAATGAAGAGATTTTATATGTTGAAGTATTGATTATGGTGGCCTTTATTTAAAAATTTTCTGGAGTCGGTACTCCCACCACTGGGAATGTCTCCAAATAAATTTAAAAAAATTACCGCGCGAAGTCGACATGTAGCTTTTTGGTCAAAATTGGTTGCTCAGAATAAAAAATTTCAAAAAATTAGAAAACTGATGAATTTTTATGAAATCTAAACAAATTTTTACTCGACGTCAATACATATTAAATTACTTCTTCTCCGATTTTTACACACACCGCAGAGAGTGGTGTACCTTGGCGTACAAACTCGGTTACCATTGAAAGTTTTTCAAAATTTACAAAAAATTTTGCCAAATATAACGTCAATCTTTGGTGCTCAGTTTGTTTTCGATTGCTTTATCATTATTTTCTTTTATATCGCCCTCACTGCCCCTTCCAGAAGGCCCATATTGTAAGGCCGTTTCCACTTACGATTTTTAATACTAAAATAGTGAACGCAATCGAATACAAACGAATCACAACTGAACATGAACGAAATATAAAAAATCAACACCATTTTCGGCCCAAAGTTCAAAAGAGGGAAATTACCATTGCCTCGGCTTGATCCCCTCTTTTTTACTAAATGGAGAAGCACAAACGAAAATAATGGAAACACATGCGAACACAAAAGAAGTACAATGATTGACAACCGACACCATTTTTGGTTCAAAATTCAAGTGAGGGCATTCCTCGTCCCTCGTCCCACTGAAGGGAGGAGGTATAAATGAAAACAATTAACGCACAATTGAACATAAACGAACAAAAACAAACGATGAAGAATAATTTTGTGTCTAAATTCAAAGTGGGTGTGATGTCACTGAGAATTTATAAGGATTATAGTTTACTAGGGAGAAGTGAAAGCCAGAGATGTAAATGAAAGGGGATAGAGATACACCCCGCCACCGCTTGAGCCATTGAGAAAAGTAAAATAAAATCTCACAGCTTGTCAACTGACAAGTTAGACCCGACCTAAGACTTTTTTTATATTTATATTCAAGCCGAAATTCAGGCGAAATTTTGTATATTTATTAGCGGCAAATTGTGAAATCCGTCATTCAGTGGAATGCCGAGGCATATTAATTGTCGGATACGCAGTGTGAGAACCGTCAATTCATAAAATGACTCACAAAAGGCGAGTTATTTTATAACGTGACTAACCCACTTCGACAATACAGGGTGTCTCTTTTGCAATGACTCCCTGCATCTGGTGCGTAAACAACCTACCCCGAAAATATGTAGATATGTTTTCATACTCTTACTTTTTAAGGGACTGAGTTATAGTCAAATTTTGAAGAGTTTTCTATCTTTGAAATTTTTTTTCTTCTTACGACTGGAGATAGAAAACTGGTACCAAGAGGTAATATGTAGTAGAGGCTAGTTAAGGTAACCACAGAAAAAAGAATTGTCCGAATCGGTTGTTCATAAATTCAATTTTAGTACAAATGGTATCAGAAAATTTTCACATGTTTTCAATTTCCCGTGAAACTTGCCCTCTTAAGCTACTGTTTCTTATTTGCAATAGATTGTACATTAAATTTCCCATCAAAAAGGACATTAGCAATTTTCTTGCATCTGGATTGAAACTACTCAAAATGGAGTTCAAGATATCCCCGTTAAGAATCATTACTTTTTAATACAGATGCACAGACCTTATGAAGATAATAATCATCTTTTTCAGCTATACTTTACCACTTTACAGAGTTACATCGTTTATGGGGCTTATTCAACTCCCTCTTTTCATCTATTTCCCCCATATTTGAGATTGAGGCCCATACAATGAGGGGAGGGGGTTCTAGCATTTTGTAGAGTTTCATATGGGTATCCAGTAAGTACACCCTGGTTTCGGAAATGATGAAGAGCCGAAGCGGATGAAACCGGGTGTCGGCCTTTGTCTCGGCCATCATGAAGAGAAAGATGCAGACGGAGTGGTCGAGCAGAATGTCAACGAACCAAGCTCGCCTCCCCCCCCCCTCGAAAAAGATAACTCCGTACCATCCTAGAAGAGCTTCTGCAGCTGCTGCGGACCACCCGACTGGGCTCCCCCGCCGTCACCACCTGCCTGCGTCGACACACGTACCCAGACGAGGAGGTGGGGATGAGTGAATTAGAAGCGCGTCCGACAGTGGGGGACCTGAATTCCAGGCTAGTGCTTCGGGAGCGCGAACCTCGGCCAGTAAAGAACGCCAGGGTGGCTCCGGCAGGACGCGCGCACCGGAAACGGCACGGCAAAATAGGGGCTCAAACCGTCCCTTCGGCTACTGATGCGATGTTGAACTGCCATTCTTTTGCTTAATTCCTCAGCTACCCTTAGTTCTTACTTTGAAAAATAATTATGCAAAATTCCTCGATCATAATTTTGCGTGTCGTGCCCTTACAACGCATTGGCTGGCGACATTCATCATTATAAACTTCATACTCTCGTTTTCATCTTGCATTTATCTTTTAGCGACCTCCCCCCCCCCTCACCAACCGGAGGTGAATATAAGCGCATGATAATTTCGCCAAAAGGAACTCGCCGATAGCCGAAACTTCCCAAGCGACTTAGAAGTGTTTTACTCTTCCAATTCACGCAACTCCCTACAAGTTACCCTCTCTGTCACCTGACTAACGCACGAATAGGGGTGCGGTGTCTCAGGTGCCACTTTGGTATGCGTGCATCGCCATACGTCCCACCACACCATAAGTATCCAATACCGGGTTCCAAAGGTCGCTAAATTCAGTTTTGGTAACATTTTAACCATATTCCCCGAACTAAGCAATGAGGACATTTCGACTTTTTTTTTAAATACTCACACCTACTTTTCAGACTCGTGAAGCTTTCAGTTCGTTTTATGTTTTGACTTTAATTTTAAATTGTCCATTTTACTGAAATTTTGTAATTATACAGTTTGCCGGACACCTGTTCGTCATTTAATATAACTCCTAGTAATTTTTAAATATTTCCTAAACCGATAGTGAACTGCCTAAAATGACTAGGCATTTTATTACATGCCTAGTCACTGCATAGAATGTCTGAATTTCACAATTTGCCGCTAACGTATTCACGGCTATTTTACCAGCAATATATTTTTACCTCCCTTTTCCTACCAAAAAGAGAATTTTTTATTTACACTAGTGATATGAAAGTAAGGTTTCAGTTTACTAAACTGAGAAAATGAAAGAATTACAGTGATATTAGATTGAACTATGAATGGAAAATACACGTTCGAATTGGAATGCACAAAATTTGATAATTTGTGTAAAAAATTCAGAAAAAGACACTCAGGTAAAATGAAAATCTGCAAACAAATTGAAATTTGACCAAATATTGTCAAATTTCATCACATGGAAATCCAAATATGTGCCCGAAATAATGTGAAACTATCACTTTCGAAAGAACAAAATTTTCAACTGTTTCGTAAAATTTAGTTTAACTTTGAGCACTCTATTTCCCAAATATTTTCCTAAAGAACTTCCTTTTTAAAATATATGTCATGAAAGGGAAAATCGTGAGACACCAAGTTACTGATGCCGGGGGTGGCATTTCTTCACAAAGCATTACCCCCCCCCCCCGTGTCTCCAGGAGAATCAGACAATAATAAAGAAAGGTACCGAAGCAAAAAACATTGAACTACTTTGATGCTCGATGAACACGTTCGCATTCCGCATCAATTCTTAATTAGGTAGTTAATTACCATTTCTGTCAATTTCGCAAAATAGACATTTTCTTTCGTTTTTCGAGATCGTATCTTGAACCGACTTCCTTAATAATTTGACACTAACGTATTCCCACACTCCAAATAAAAATAAATTTTTCTCGCGGTTTCGTCGTCTCTTATCAGGGCGCCAGCGCAATTCGCTACAAATCATCGCGTTGGAATTCTAATTTTTCAGAGTAGATTAGTTTATTCTGTTATGCTTAAGAGTTCCCTCGATTTCGAATCGGATGTACGGTCTTTTCAAAAATATTTGATATCAAGTCAAAACATCAGCTGAAAAAAAGTTCGGTGAAAGCCGATGCGGCCCATTCTTTACAAATTAGGAAACTAAAAGCTACGCAACTTTACCCGAAGTATAGCGATCATCTGTCATCCACTACTTTAAATACACGTAGGAAATTGGTTTTCATTTAAGCCCGCAAGATTCTTCGTTTCCAGTAATTTTCCATTTAAATAAGAATTATTAAGTTTCGTGTAGCAAACTTTCTTATGATTTATAATATTCTTTTATGTTTACCATACCAAGAAGGCAACGCACAGCGTTATACAGAAATTCGCCAAGTTCAGAGTAACGAAAACACAAATTACAGCTGCAGCGTCCAGCAACCCTAATTTATTACCTCTAATTTATAAAACAATACGCCTAAAAACTTGGGAAGTTGAACTTGTTGCTAAGGGCATCTCACATTCAACTTTACTATTTTTAAAATTTACGAATAGCGGCTTCACACTCTACTCCATTATACCGAACGAAACGAACATTTCAGGGTTAGAAGTTGAAACTATTTCGACTAGCTGCATTGAATCCGACGTTGTTTGCGCTTTTGTTTCAAGACCACTTTCAGGACGAAGCTGGCTAATGTCCATTTGAGAATTGTGTAAGCCTAACTATTGTATTGTTCAAACCACCAGACATTCGCCCGAAATAATTTGCACGTCGATTTGTAAAAGTAAAAATCGTGTATTGTGATCGTAGATGGGTCGAAACTGCGAGTACTTGACAAATGTACCCGTCCGCAATCAGCTGTACATTTTCGAACGGGTAATAAGATTAATGAAGGCTATCGCATTGCAAAGAGGAAAATCAACGGTAATGAAATTACTGAGAACCGAGCAGTCGTGAAACAATCCCGCCACATCTACGCCAACAAATAACTACTAGATCTATCACACCCTGAAAACGAGCACCCGCGTCAGCCATAAAGTGATTTCATTATTTTAATTTAATTCGAAAATTCGACTCCCTAACTAATCTCATTTCAAAAAGAATTTCGTTTCATTTGTCAGAATTCGCGTTACCTTCGCTACACGCGGGTCGGAATTTTTTTCATAAATTCGCCCAGTTTGGCCGGCACAAAACTGCGAGCAGAATTACTCATTTGTAATTTGTCAAAGTCAAATTCGAAAGAAATTGATGCAAGGGGTAGTTTCTAATTACGAATGCTGATAATTATCTTGGTTAATCTTCGATATACTTATCGAACTTCATTCAGTATAGTTGATAATTCGACTGTGCAGGCCTACGATTCTACTGTGGCTCTATCTAGTCAGAAAATGTTGAAGCCTACCATAAGCATATAAGATAGAAATTAGGACAAGTAGAAGCAGGCACACTGTCAGGTAAACAATCGACGCTGACGTGAACAAGCCTCCTATAAGTACAAAATGATTTTTCGTGAAATAATCAAACAGAGAACTGCTCTAAATTGACTGGACTGACTGACTCAACATTTCATTCGCCTGCGAGTACCACACTCCTTGTACCATCCTGTATTCCCCCGCGAGCATCACGTTCCTTGTACCAGCCTGCGAGTACTACGCTCTACTAGTGCATCATCTTGCAGATGAGTCTGCTACCACGGGAGAGCATTTTTAGGTCTGTTTCGCGGATTGCACCGACATGAGAATGCTATCGTCCGCTACGCTCCGCAGAGCACGTTGCGCTCCATATTTTTTGGTGCGCTCATTTTTTGGACGCTACGATGGGTACTATGTACTTACCACGAATAATCCATGCTAACTGCAGAACGGAGTGGTTGAACTCCGAAAATGATATCAGATTTTCCAGGATCAGCAATAAAACCAGCACTTCGTTGTATCTCAGACACATTGCAGCAATTCTCGGAACTTGATACATCCATGTTTCCAACTTTGAAAGCATTCATACATATTCCAAATTCCCCTATGGTAACAGAGCAAAATAAAAACGGAAAATTTCATTTAGATATTGCACACAAGTTACTGCAGGAATCGAATAAGACAGAAAGTGCCCTAAATGAATTCGTTGAAAGAAAATTAACATAAAATGAGTTTAGGGAACATTCGAAATATTTCAATATAAGTATGCCTACTCTCTCCTGTTCTTTTATAAGCACTTAATTTTCGAAACGGCAGTTTCTGCTTTTAATTTAACTTAGTTTTACACTTTCGCGCAGAACTCGAAGAAAGTAAATTCAACAAACTCGTTTTTCGCAGACTTTTTCGTTTACTGAGGCCCCAAGAAAACAAATTATGCAATAATAAACGTGTTACGATTTAGAAGATGACCGAAATTTCTTCGTTCTTCCCGTTCGCTAATTGGTAGCTCAACTGTAGCAAAAGTTCGTGACAAAATACTTGCTAACGTATTTATAGAATTTTCACAGCTCATAAATTTTGAACTACGAAATTGACCGAGAATTACTGGTAGATTCAAGTGAGTTCTACACTAACAGAAAATTCTGACTCAAACATTACTTTGCCCACAAAGCATCTCATCGTTTCATCAGCATTTGCATTTATCCCTGATCTGACTGTGAAGCTGAAAATTTCACCATAAAAATGACAGCGGGGCAGAAATCAGAGTCGATTCATAAATTTTAACGAAATATTCGAAGAAACCTTTATTTCGATATTTGTGTTTAATTTTTCAAGCAAGTATACTTTACCCACATAAAGGGTAAAATGCCTTAAAATAAGGACCAAATCGAAAATTTGACAGAAATTTTTAAATCTGCGAACCAAAATCTCATCTTTTGATGTACAGTTAAATTTATTCAGCCAATATTCTTAATGGTGAGTTTAAATTTGAAGGCCCAACTTCCTCCTCTTATAGAATATTTAGTTCGATTTTCAGACAAGTCAAATTTACTCTTGAGGTGGAATTTCAGTTTGAAATCCTACCCATTGCTTCAGTTATCAATAGTTCAATTTTCTTGATTATTTCACTTATTAATTTATCAATTATTTCATTTCAAGTCTATTTTGGTTATCGATTTACCAAAATTAATAATTTAGGCAATCGATTGTTTTAATTATAAATTGTTTTGATCATAAATTATTTCTATATAGACGATCGATTATTTTTATTTTCAATTACTTTAACTGTCGATATTGGTTATCTATTATTTTGATTACTAATTATTTCAATTTTTAATTTATTGTTTACCGATTAAATTAAGTTTTAGTTATATTGGCCATCAGTTATTTTTATCATAGATTATTTTGCTCATCAATTATTTCAATTACCGGTTATTTCAAACGTCATCTATTTTCATTATCGATTATTTTGATTATTACCGATCATTATTAATTATTTAGGAATCAGTCATTCTGATTATTCATTAATTTGATCATTAGTTATTTGGTTCCCCAATATTTCAGTTATCAAGACATCAATTATTTTAATTAACAAACTGTACAGAGTATCACTTATTTCGTATTTACATATCGCTGCGGATTTCGCCATAGACTCCACGTGTGTCGTGGACGGCAGCGGAGGCTAGTCTCCCCCTTGCCCTCACGATTGCTTTACCCACCCATTTCTGGGCATGTGCCTCCCTTTTTTCCCTTCAATTTTTCCTGTCCCACGTATGTCTTCTCCACAGGGGGCCGAGTGACTTTCGAAATAAGTCTCTCCATCGCGTAGTGGGTCTTCCTCTCACTCTTTTGTGATTGTACGGAGTCCGCCCTTCCACCCATTTTCCCACCTTCCATCCCCCTGTCTCCAGATGTGTCCTCCGTACCTCCATTTATTTCTCATTACCATTTCCCCTAAGTCATCCAAACCAGTTTCTACCCTAATCCCAGAAGATTCAATTTTGTCTTTTACCTTGATGAACAACATTCTACGCTCCATCGCTCTTTGGGTTGTCTATAACCGCTTCGTCTTTGCTTTGGTTAACGTCCATGTCTAAGCCTCGTATGTCAATATTGGCTGTACACAACTCCTCCAGACCCCAGCCTTAGTTGGTATCGATAAGCGGCTTTTGAAAAATCTCTTCAATTTCCAAAATTTCTTCCAACCACTAGTGATGCGATTTGAGAGTTCCTTTTCTTTGAAGAAAATTATTTGGCCTAGATGCTTCGCTTCATTTACCCATTCGATTATTTCGTTTTTTACTGTCACCTCCCTTTCTGGGGCTTTTGTCAATAGCTTAGTTTTGCTTGTATTGACGCTCAGCCCTGTCTTCTCGCAAGCTTCAAGAAATTCCTGGGCATTCCTAGTTAGTCAAGTTGTTTGCTATTAACACCACGCCGTCAGCAAACCTCTAATTGTTCAAAAATTCCCCCCCCCAATTTTGATCCCCCTGCCTTCCCATTTTAATCCCCTCGTGGCCGGCTCCAGAACGCAGTTAAGCAGGTTGAGTGACAACGGGTCCTCTCGCCTGACCGCTCTTTCAACGCCGAACTAGTTTCCTTTCTTATCTAGTTCAACGCGGGCCATAGCCTAATCATAGATATTTTGAATAATTCTTATTGCTTTTGAATCAACACCATGAGAATTCAACGCTTCCCATAAGAATTCTAGGTCCACCTTATTGAATGCCTTCGTAAAGTCAATAAATAGCAAAAATAATTCAAAGTTGTATTCGTTCGCTTTTTCGATGAGTTCTTTTAGAATGAAAATTTAATCAATAGAACGATTTCTGCGGAAAACCGCTTGTTCACGTGGTATATTCTCACCTTTAAAATTTTCATAAATATTTTGCCCAAATTGGGGGTCAGACTGATTGGTTTATAATTTTTCATATCCTCCCGTTTGCCTTTCTTGAATAATAGAATAATCTCAGCTTCCCTCCATTGTGTCGGAAATATTTCCGAATCTATAATTTGGTTAAATAATTTAGTCAGGATCGGTATCAACTCCAACGCAAATAGTTTTAGTGTCCGTTGTCTAGCCCATCTGGTCCAACTGCTTTTTCAATTTTCAGTATGCTTAGCGATTTCTTGAACTCGGCCTGGAGTGTACTAGGAAAGTCGTCGCTTCCCCCTGATAACTACTGATTTGCCTCCATACTTACCGTCAAACTTTCTTTTACTTGGTTCGAATATAGCTCCTTGTAGAATTTTGTCGCTACTTCTACTATCTGGCCTCGGCCATGAACCCGCTTGCACTGCCCCTCGTACTTACTCGGAATAAGGTATTTATTTTGATTTAGTTCTTTAAATTTTTTTTTTTTTTTTGCTGACCCGCTGTCAGCCAGAACACTTTCTATTATTTTCACTCACAATTCCTCAAGTCTTTCCTAATTTCAGTTTTAACTTTTTTTCTAAGGCAAACTAGTTCTAGTTTATCTTTCAGCGTTTTCCTGTCTTTCCTCTCGAATTCCTCTCCCTCTATTTACAAGAAGCGTTCTGGTACCAGCGGACAGCTTATCATCCGTTTTTGCTTTTGTTTTCAGTTTTCCAAACTGATTGACCGTTTCTAAAATCGCCTTTATTATTGAGTCGTATGCCTCTTGCACGGTAAGACGTATCCATTCCCGATCAATTCCCTCCAGGCGTTTACTCAGTGACTCTTGAACTATGTCCACGGCATATACAGGGACAATTTTGTCTTTCCCTGACTCTCTTTTTAGTCCAGGAGAATTAGCTTTAAAAAAAGGTGTTTGATGGAATTAATTGTAGCACAGCTGAAACTTGGTACGATTGTGTAGTACCCTCTTCGGAAAAGGCCCGTAATTCCCCCCTCCCCCGGTGTGAGCATCACCCCCCAGAGTCCAAAAAGTGCCCCCGGAAACAGTTTTCGGCTTGTATCTAGCTTTAAATTGAGTTATAGGTAAAAATATTCCTTACCAAAATTAAAGAGCGTAACATTTTCTACAAAAATGATTTCTATGTTTTTTTCCGTGAATCCCATACCAACTAAGATAATTGGCGTTCAAGATCACACGAGCAAGTAAATATGGAGTAACTTACAATGTACGCGGTATACGAACGCTGAAATAGCCGCGAAAACACATGTCTGGATGCATAGAATGTTACATAATATAATTTCAAGTTATTATCTTTATTATGAATACATCTTCATCCGAATCTACACGTACACAATTTTCTGTGTTTAAACAACCTCCTCTAAAAACGCGTGGCTACAAGAGATACCCAATTTACGGCAACCACAAGCTCGTGATCCCGATGCGGAAAACTTAAGTTCGTGTAAACCCGCTCCAGACCCTTGGAAAATTGACCCTCGTTAGCCCTGTCTCAACCCGGTATGTTTTCCCTCCAGCAGCCAATCAGAGCGCTTCATTCGAGGGGAGCCATCAGGTTAGCCAATCACAGCGCTTCATTTACGTGTAGCCCTCTCACTACTTGAGCTATACACCGGCATTGAGACATCCGTGCTATACCCTTTATGTATGCCCTTTGTAGGCCCGCCGTATAGCCCCTCTGTATGCCTCTAAGTATCCCCTTTGTAAACTGTCGTATAGCCCCTCTGTATAGCCTTTATGTATGCCCTTTGTAGACTCGTCGTATAGCCCTTCTGTTTCCCCTTGCATGGATCCTCGTTGTACACCCGTTGTATATTATTTTGTTTCCCCTTACATGGATCCCCTTTGTAGACCCGTTGTATAGCCCTTCCATATTCCCTTCATAAATCCCCTCCGTAAACCCGGGTAGATCCCCTCTTGTAATTCAGATACATATGGAAAGGGATGATGGGTTCTCAGCCAGTTTAAAATAGTTTGAACATCCCTTCTATCATGCTGCACTCGTGATTCCCTCAATTCTTTATGTTGAGCACTCGTTTCTGGTTGACAGTTTGCGAACTTTTCCAAACCCTGGCAAAGATGAAGCATGTGACAGGGGCGCTAAGAATCCACTGCTGCAAAACGCTAGAGGTAACACCGCGTCGATGAGTCAGTTTTCCTGCACTCTTCATAATTCGCCTGAGTGTTTGTTCGATTCGCGTTTGGACGCTAAAGAGTCGCTCTTTAGCGGCCTAATGAAATGCGGCGCGCTGATTGGTGCATTTGGACGAAAAGATGATCAGGGACAAAAATGTTCTGCAAAAAAACTCAAGTTGGGCTCATCTGAAAGGAAATGATAAGGGCTGACACTTTAGTTCTCCTCAATACTGAAAATGCTAGAACTCATTTCACCTGTACATGTTTTCGTGGTAAAAATACCCTCATCATCTTTTCGTCCACTACACTAGCTCACCTACAGGAGTGTCCAAACGCCAATAGTCATATGTCGCTCCATTTCTATTGTCTGTCTTCAAACCGGTTTCTAAAACCAGCTGGTCCATCTAGTATTCGGGCTGGTCCAGGTGGTGACGCGCTGTGTCATCGCCAACTTGTAGTAGTGATCATGTGGGAATATCCCATTAACATACGTACCTAAATTTCAGGAAATATTTCAAAAATGAAAGAGTTTTTCAAACAAAAAATGAAGAGGACCAAATTGACAGAGGTTGAAGTTTCCTTTCAGATGAGTCTATTTTCATTTCAATCGGAGCAATTTTCTAAAATGCTCACTTTAATAGCAGTTCATCTTTTTCACGCTACTGAAATTTATTGTAGAGCGCGACTCTTTCGCGCTCTCAGTCCGAATGGATTTAAAATTACAGCGTTCAACGCTTCTCGCATGTTAAGGCCGGTACAGACTAGCGTGCATCAACTGCAATGCAACATGTAATGTAACATGGAACGAACAAAATTCGGGCGAATGCGCGCATGTATGGACGTCCATACTTGCGCGCATTCGCCCGAATTTTGTTCGTTACATGTTACATTACATGTTGCATTGCAGTTGATGCACGCTAGTCTGTACCGGCCTTTAGAGTGACGAGTTCGGCGTTCCTATACCGCGTACTTTGTAGGTTACTTCATATATGCTTGTGTGGTCTTGAACACGAAGTATCATGGTTGGTATGGGATTCACGAAAAAAAAAACAAAACAAATATATCATTTTTGTAGAGAATTTTGCGCTCTTTAATTTTGGTACGGAATATTTTTACCTATAACTCGATTTTAAGCTAGATACAAGCCAAAAACTGTTTCCGGGGGCACTTTTTGGACTCTGGGGGGTGATGCTCACACCGGGGGAGGGGGGAATTACGGGGCTTTTCCGAAGAGGGTACTAAACAACCGTACCAAGTTTCAGCTGTTCTGCAATTAATTCCATCAAAAATTCTAATTCCCCTGGACTATATATTTTACTCTTTTCGGAACGTGAATCGTGCACCTACAAAGCCTATGATCAGTTCTCAAGCTGAAGCCCGACATAGTCGAAACATTTTGCACTATTGGCATAATCGTTTACCAATACTACCCCCTGGAGACTGCCATATCCATTTTAATTTTTAGTTTTTTCCAAAGAACGTATTTGCTACTGACAGATACAGTTTGTTTCTAGAGCAGAAATCCAAAGTTTTTTCCCGTTAAAATTTCGCGTACATAAGCCAAATTCCCTAATGTTTTCCAATGCGTTTTCTTTAGCCCCAATAATGGCATTCCAGTCACCGAGTAGGAAGTTATAATATTCTTTGTGTTTGCTCAGTTTCCTCCAAATCCACATAGAATTTATCCAATTCTTCTTTTTCAGCCCCCGAGCGTTGAGGCGTACACCAAAACTATTAAGGCTTTCGTATTTTGGCCCATATTAATGTATCAGTTAGTTTGGCTACTAGTACATCGATTATATTGGTATATCGATTAGTAACCGATTATTCAGTTATTGATGTATTTATCATTTTGATTACCAGTTAATTTAATTATCGATTTATACGGACTCTTTCTTTAATCAGTTTTTTTTTTTTTTTTAACACGGTTAGTTGCACCCATTTTTTTGTTCTTGGTTTTACTAGCACCTAACCGGTGGCCCAAGAAGACATTTTTAAACAGGAGCCCAATCAGCAAATGCCTGTTGGCTGGCCTATTAAATAGCGCATGCAGTGACATTTTTCTGGCAGCCGTTTAGTCTCAATCCACCCTGGAGAAGAGGTCGCAGAGCCTAGCAGCATGCTTTGCCTAGCCTCCCCTCCTTTCTTAAGATAATGCTAAACCAGCATTTCCACTCATCGTTAATTAAGACTCGCTGCTTGACATTCGCGGCGGAAGAAAATCAAAATACAGTAACATTTCACTTTCAACTGTCAAGAGTTACATTGCGGAAGCCGCAATCAAACCGCATCGCAACACATTCGGCGTTCCCCTGTTCAATTTTCTGATCGTCTCTGCTGCGACATTTTTGATAATACGAGGCTGGATGGTTGGAAACGGAATAACGCCGCCTCGTTCGAGCACACGCGCGTCTTTCTCATATGAAACATTCAATCACGAATCCAAATTCGTAAATAATAACGAGTGCCCCGATAAATGCAAAACACCGTACACAAGGTAATGTTATGCACGAACCAGCAAAGACAAACCTCAAACGAGTCAACTTACGAGTAGTTTCCAGAACAGTTGACATGTTCGAGTATTTTACAAATAATCCACCTTTGCCAGGGGATTAAAAGCTCGACTGCGGTGCGGAAATCACGCGTACAAATTTTAAAATCCGCGAGCATTAATGCTGCTGAAACGGGAGCACATTTGAAACTAAAACATCTGAAAGGAACATACAAAATAGATTTAATAATAAAGCTAAACTACGCTAACAGATTCGTAATTTTCTATACAACGTTTCCCCTCATAATATACAACGTTTCTCCTTATAATATTTAATTTCTTCGGGTAAAGAAACACAGCGATGTAATTCCCCTCAATAGGTTTAAGAGTGTCAAAATTTTCCGAGAAACGATTTACAAAAATAAATTATGACTCGAATGGAAGGTATACGCAGGCCTATAGATTAAATTCTAGAGAATGAAATTACGTTTAAAGGCGCTGATAATTTTTAATGCACGAAAAACAGTTCGTTAAAATAAGATAATTTAACGAAGTTTATAAAACGTTCAGCTCAATTTGTAATTACGCACTTTTTACGTAGTTCCTCGTCCTCGTAATGAGGAAATGAAAAATGCTTCTGGCGAAGCCGGGCTAGTTGAACAGGGGGACGATGAGTGATGTTATTTGCGTTTTATTTTCCATTTTCATGACTGTAATAAATGGAGAAAATTATTTCATGCATTTATAATTTTAAAGTGTATTTATTTCGTTACAATATAGCTCGAGGATATATTTACGATTGCTAAGATATGTGCGAAAAAATATGCAATATGGACAATAATATACCCTTATTCCGACGGAAGATATGCAAGGAAAAATATACCGTATCCCTGCAACCCCTTCCTCCACCCCAAGAAAAATCCTGAATAAACAAATACAGTTTTCCAAGGCATTGCGGGTTACTTTTTCTACGCTCGAGTTTCTTTTTTTCTTCTTTACTTCTGGTCGAATCGAATGAGTCGTAGGAAGTTATGAATGAATTTCAAAAGATCCTGATGAGTCAGGAATATAACCAAGTTCACTTACACTCCAAAATGGACACTGAGTCTTAACGCATCCTAGTGGCAACTAAATGAGTTCTAGCCGAGTTTGAATGAATTTCAAAGGATTGTGAAGAGCCTGGACGGGTTCTAACAGCGGCTGAATAGGTCATAGGAGATGTTGATCGAGACTGACAAACCTTAAAGGAACCTAAGAACAGTCAAATAAGTCTTAGTAGGATTTACATGAATTTCCGAAGAGCCTGGTGCGTCTTTTATACTAATACTAAGGGCCACTGATAGAAGTCTTAACGGAGTGTATATGAATTTTAAAAGTGTCTGAAGAATTTCAAAAGGATCTGATGAGTTTCATGGGTCCCATACTGGGCGAAATCGATTCTAGGCGGCCAAAACCTAACTACACTGTTTTTTCAATGTTTGCTTGGTTCCAAGTCAAAATTTTACATTAACTTGTACGTAGAAACACTTCCTTTCTTTCCAGTGGTCATTCCCAATATGCGGAGCTCAGAATCAAAACTCACATTTGCCTATTTGCGCCCTTGAAGTGGAATGGCAAATGTGAGTTTTGATTCTGAGCTCCTCATATACTGGGTGTCCTTTTGGTCCTCTTCACAAGTAATATACAGGGTGCCACAACTCAAATGGAGATTGGATTCGTTTAAATGGATAATTTTTTCGTACAACTTCACTTCCTTTTGATTTAGCAAAAGATTACCAAAATCTTAGCTACGAGGAAAAATATGTTTGATGCGGTAATTTTAGACTAAATAACAACTTGTATACTTTAAAACCTGAGCATAGGAATATAGCGTTAGATGAATCAGTAAAAACAAGCAAAAATTTGATCATAAAATACAAACAGGACTATAATTTGCAGCATAATTTTTAGATCAACGTCTCAATATAGCTATACAAATTTGAAAGATAGTTTCAAAATTAAAACTGAAGCAAAAACTGAGTAGGTAATCATAAAAAAATCTTATAATTAGAGATTATTTTTTCACCTTGACTACTATGAGTAGGCTACCCAGTACCCTTAAAAAATATATTAGTTTCGTTTTATTTGTAAAACAAAAAGGGCGGAACTGGAACTGTTAGGGTTCAATCAACTTTTAATAGAAATCAAAACAAAACTAGAACTAAAAACTAAGTTCTGAGGAACTTTTCTTATTTACATGTAATCAAAAAGAACGCACAAATCTTCTAATCCAAGGTAAATAGAATTAAACACGAAAGGTGAAATGAACAAATAACAAGAACTGAGAACCTAGACCCCAGTTTTGCCAAGTTGATAAGAGGAAACCCAAGTAGTGATATCCGTGATGCCATAATACCAGGGACGCACCGTAATGTTTTCCTGAGGGGAGAGGGGGGAATTGTAAGAGTCCTAACTGACTCAACTCAATTCCCAAGTATCAAAGCAAAAAAAAAATCGTCTGACTCTTTGGATTTTCCCAACTCTGCCTGATTGAAATTGTGAATTTTCCCAACTACTGACTGCCGAGGTAACAATTCCTGGGAGGCGTGGTAAGGCCCCCCTCCGGTTTGGTACGTCCCTGCACAATACACTGGATACGCGCATAACACCACGGCGCACGTCTCATGCGTGGCCCTCTACATTCTAAAACCCATTTTGGTGTGTCAAAACCGGTTTCTGTAGAATTGCCATTAAAGTATCCCCCCTCTCCCTCTTAGTTCCTTGAATTTTCTCGTGCTCGGTACTCCAATTCACTGGGAACTCGCGGTAAATAATTGAGCTATGTTCACACTAACTATGCAGCTCGGTTTGAATAAAAACCATAGTTCGCTGCACGTATGTCTAAAACCAGCATTTTGCCCAGTGTGGGTCCTAACGAAAAAAAAATTGATTAATTTTCAAACGTTCGATAAGTTTTAAAGAAGCCTAAGAGTAGCCATACAAGTATTATTAGGGTTTGAATTAGTTTTAAGTAAATTTTATGAATCTTAGCAAGTAGTAAGAGGAATCAAATGAGTCATAGCGGAAATCTGATTTTTTTTTTAAATTTTATTTTCAGCGCCTAAAGTTTAGAGGCGAAATTTCAGCTTTAAACAGCAGAGCATCGAAAAGAAAACATCTAGGCTTCCGCCGAAATTAAGGAAACATAGCATATTAGAACCAAGATGAACATCATGTAAACTGAACAAAGTCTCCTTTGGCAGAATCAGCAATTTTCCTTTCGTACTGTTCTCCCTTCGATAAGTCGCCCACTAGTTTGCCCACCGGGGAGCCTGCGCCTCCGTCACCCTTTTCTATCTTCGCCAGTCTTGCGCCACGCTGGCCCAATTTGGTCCGACTGCTCGAATTATCTCATCAATCCATATTATAGACTGCCTTCCTTTCCTTCTTTTGAGCACTCTAAGTATCCAGCTGGTAGCCACCGTTGTTCCATTTGTTGTTGTTGCCCCGACACATATGCTCAGCACATTTAAATTTGAGCTTTTTAACAGTGTAATTTACATCCGTTAGGCTCGTCTTTTTTTACTAAGTTTACTTTGCTCACCTTGTCTTTCAGTTTTGTATTCAGGATACTCATCATAGCAAATTGAGTGAAAAAATAATAATGAAAATCGTTTCAGGGACAGCCATACCGACGGACATTTGAGCATATTTAGTCCAATTTTGACCCAATAAAAGTGAATCAAATCATGGGCGTAGCTAGAACTTTTTCCAAGAGGGGGCCAAAAAATAGAATTTGTGTAGGTGCAAGTCGCTGCTTTGCTATCAGTGTGGCGCCAGTTAGACATTTTCGCTGTCTAGCGTCTAGGTCTCTAGGCGCATCCTATTTTCTGCGAATTTTACTCAGTTGGCTTTAAATATTCGAAAATAATCTTGTGAGCATTGGAACATAATTTTTTTCAAAATCCAGGCCCCCTTGCCCCTTGCTGGCTACGCCCATGGATCAAATCTTCTTCTGAACGCTTGAAAAAGTAGAACTGAGTCATATCTATCAACGGAAAAAAAAAAAAAAAAAAGTATCATTAATAGCTTATGAGATAACTGCTGGGGACTTGAAATATCAACATTTTCGAAAAATAAACCATTTTATAGAATTAGATGACGTCAAGTTTCTTAGATTTTAGCATTTTCCCAATTGATAAGCAACTGGCGTGATTTTTCCAATTGGGAGGGCCTCCTTCCCCCTCCCCCATCGGCACTTCCACGATTACTTTAGCTTGGATTTCCGAGAACATACGCAGCTATTGGCTGATTGATCACTCGTGCCAAAGCATTATATCGTGAATTCTGTAAAACATATTCGCGTTATGCATGCATAGTTCTCTTCGCGTATTCTCGCATTCGAATTTCCAAAAATGATGATATCACGGCGATGCAAGGCAAACGAACGAGATAAATGACAGGACGGTGTACGACATTACTTTTCGTCAATAAATTATACCCGGCTTATTCAAGTCCTCCGAACGTCATACGTAAGGTTGTAGGGTTGACGTATTGAAAGGGAAAAATATTTTTCCGATCAATAATCTTCCTTCATATTTACAGCATCAACTGTCACCAATTTGTCATAATTAATGTCGATACACCTTTACCTGTATTCATTCTGAAACTTTTCAATGTCGTTAGCTCGCACAGAGATCAACGCCATTGCAATAGCGCTCATTCTGCTCAGTTTATTTAACCGGAATGACGTAAAAAAGATGTAATCGCTCGGAGATTTTTTATCCGTCATTTTTCTTTCATTTTCACTTCCGCCCCAGGCGCGCGAAAAATTCAGCTTTCTCGCGGAGGGGGAGGGGGCTTCATCGTTATCACGAGAAACGCATCACCCCTTCGAGCGTGCGTGAGTATACTTTATACAAAATAAAAACATCGTGTCCTCGCAACCGCGGGAATTGACGTTGAAAATAGAAAGTGAAAAATATTTTCCTGCGGAAATAACCGCGAGTGTACGATACTTCGAAATATTTTCAAAAAGTGATTTGGAATTATACGCCGACTACTATATCAAAGATTAATGGTTTATTGTAAAACTCTCGAGCGATGATTCCAAATTCAACAGAATTGTCAAAAGTAGCGCGTTTCTCAGTTGAAATCTCAGAAGTGGCACTGCTTTGGAAAATTTGAATATTTCTATTGCCAAAACAATAGGGGAGGGCGCAAAGAGAGCATTGTATGCTCTGATGAATTATTGGGGGCTCAAAAATAATAACAGAAGTGCGCGCTATTATATGTAAATGTAAATTACATACCAACGACCTAAAAAGGGCGGTAAGGCTGTTTAAGTTAGGGTACGATTAGAGAGAAGCGAAAACGATAGACCGAACAATATAGTAATTCTAGATCTTGAAAACGGGAACATTACGAGAACAATTGACGAAAAATTAGAGAATTGATGAAGCTGTGGGTGAGAATGTACCAAAGAGGGTCAGGAATCCCTTTTCTAAATAACCGGGAGTCGATTTTAGAACCTCACAAGTGTACCTTGATTCATTTTACTCGTCAATTTGAAGAAAATTCGTATTTTCAAAATCAGTCCTCAGTTGGCAAAATAGCAATCGACCAGGCATTTTAGGAAATGAAAAGGGAAAAATTGCTGCAGAGTTGAAACTTAGCATGATTCTCAAGCACAACTCCCCAATAAACATACTAAAATCCCGTACAAAGTGTATATCTTTTATTGTATGTACTAGGGGACTTCGCCCCCTGGCCGATTCGCGGCCCAACCACCCGCCGTCACTCGCTTCGCGCCTCGTCCGACCATCACAGTCCTCAGTGTTTGGTCTAAAACTTTCATTTCTGAGTTGAGGTTTGCTTTGCGTTTCTTTTGCTCCCCCTCTATCAGCGGTCCTCAATCGTCCACCATGAACCCCCTTCCATCCTATCTTCATCACGAGCCTCCTCCTCCACCACGACCCTCTCGTTCAGCACGGTCGCTCTCCGCCTCCACGGTCACACTTCAACAGTTGCAGCCCTCCTCAGCCACAAACTCCTCTCCCACAACGGCCATAATCTCCTGCAAGAGGCTTCAATGCCCACCCCATGGTCTTTTACCTCCGCAGTATCCTCTCTCCCTGCGAACCCTTTCCTTCCGCACATCTGGGTAGGCCCTCTCCCTTGGACTTTCTCCTCACCTCTACAATCATCAACTACCACAACCGACCTCCACCACCTGGGCCTTTTAATCTTTTCACAGTACCCTCTCCCTCACTCCATGACCTTCTCCGTCCACAGCTTCTCCCCCACATGGCACCCTCTGTTCACCCCTTTGATCATCACCCAGTCCTCCCTCCACCTAGTCCCCCCGCCGATTACGCTCTTCCACCTCGAGTGCCCTCCCCCCATTAAGACCACACACCCCGACCACCCCACACCACTGGCTTCATTTCTGTTCACGTACCACGCCCCCACCAAGACCTCTTCACCCATCACTACTCACTCCCCAATTGCGGCCTTAGTCCCTCGCTACAGCCTTCCGCTTCCACTACTCATTCTCTGCGGCCTCCTCGTCCGAACTCCCGCGAAGATCCCCTAGCCCTCCGCTCAAGAGCTCTCACCACCATGACCACCCTTCCTCTTCAGACCCCAGCCACCAACCCCTCCCACACCACGGCTTTCATTTCCCTCTCCGGTCCCTCTTTCACCCAGGACTTCCTCCTCCACCAGGACCTCTTACTCACCATTACCTCTACCACCCAGGGCCTTTATCCCCCTCCTGATGCCACGCCCCCATGGATCTCCTCCCTATTCTGGAGCTCCCTCCACCATGAACCAACTCTTAGGGGTAGGCTACTCTTGGAGAAATGGGTAATTAAGGGGCAGGGTAGGCAACCAGCAGTGGGTTTTTCTCCCGGAGGCGGTGGTGGCGATGGCGGCCCTCCTCCACCATGAAGCCCCTCCCAAAGATAGGCTACCCCGGAGAAATAAGCAATTAAGGGGCCAGGTAGGCAACCCGCAGTGGTTTTTTTTTCTCCCACTGGCACCGTGCAGTTACGCAGCCACCGCCTATGATTTTGGGCAAATTCTCAGTGGACAGATCTAATGAGATGATGATGACCTAATAAGGACCTGAGACCTCAGAGTCCAAGGTAGTTGGTCTGCCTTATTCTTGAACACTATATTTGCCTTCATACATATCTGAAGTTAGACTATGTGTTATATCTTGTGACTTGAGATGTTGGAGATTATGGGCAGTTATTACGTCATCCTATGTCTTTTTGTCTTTTTATGTCTTATTATAAGTCGGTTATGTCTTAAAACTTGGAGATCTTTTATGTTAGAACAGATTATGACCTCGAAAGTAGCTGATCTGCCCCTGCAATTTTTCTGATTTTTAGGTAGGCAACCCGCAGCGCATTTTTTTTCTCCCGGAGGTGGCGGTGGCGGATTTTACATTTTTAGTATAAGCGGCCCAACCCCCCGCCGTCACAGTCCTCAGCGTTTGGTCTAAAACTTTTGTTCCTGAGTTGAGGTTTGCTTTGCGCTTCTTTTGCTCCCCCTTTATCAGCGGTCCTCAATCTTCCACCATGAGTTCCTCCCTTCCATCCTTTCTTCATCACAAGCCTCCTCCTCCACCACGACTCCCTCGTTCACAACGGTCGCTGTCCGCCTACACGGTCGCACTTCAATAGTCGCAGCCCTCCTCAGCCACAAACTCCTCCCCCACAACGGCCATAATCTCCTACCAGAGGCTTCAGTGCCCACCCTATGGTCTCTTACCTCCGCAGTATCCCCCTGCGAACCCTTTCCTTCTGCACATCCGGGTAGACCCTGTACCTTGGACTTCCTCCTCACCTCTACAACCATCGACCACCACAACCAACCTCCACCAACTGGGTCTTAATCTCTTTACATTACCCTCTCCATCGCTCCATGACTTTCTCCGTTCACAACTTCTCCCCCACATGGCACCCTCCGTTCATCCCTCCGATCATCCCCAGTCCTCCACCTAGTCTTCCCCCAATCACCCTCTTCCACCCCAAGTGCCCTCCATCAGGACCCCGTCCGCCTGACCACCCCACACCACTATGGCCTTCATTTTTGTCCACGTACCACACCCCCACCAAGACCTCTTCACCCATCACTAGGCCCTTCCCAATTGCGGCCATAATCCTTTGCTACAGCCTTCCTCTTCCACTGCTCTTTCTCGGCGGCCTCCTCATCCCAACTCCCACGAATATCCCCTGGTCCTCCACTTACGAGCTCTTATCACCATGACCACCCTTCCCCTTTAGACCCCCACCACCAGCCCCTCTCGCACCATGGTTTCATTTCCCTCCACCGTCCCTCTTTCACCCAGGACTTTCTCCTCCACCAGGACCTTTTACTCACCATTACCCCCCCCCCCATCGGGAGCCTTTATCTCCCTCTACAGTCCCCGTCACCACCGTGGTTTTCCTCCCCTTCAGGAGCTCCCTCTTCCACCATGAGTACCTCTTATAACCCCGGGCCCTTATCCACTAAAGTTTTACTGCACCTCCAGGACCCTCACTTACCACTACCTCCTCCTTCCTCAATGGCCACCCTCTCCTACCAACCATTTCCTCCACCACGAGGACCCCTCACCCTCGACTACCCCTGGGATTTATCTCCCTTCATAGCCCCTGTCCTCACTATGGTTCTCCAACCCCCTTGAAGATCCCTGGCCATCCACCCAGGAGCTCTCATAACCCTGACCACCCCTCCCTATCTATGTATTTACTGGTATAAAAGTTTGGAAATGACAATTCGTTGGGTCAGTGTAATTTGGAGACAAATCCAAAAATAGCTATAGTTCTGATACAGAGGGAAAAGAAAGTTTCACATCAAAGGTATTACTGACAAAATTGGAACTGATCGACAAAATATCTATTCAAAGATAAAAAAAGAAGTGAATAGCGTTTTTTTTTTTTGTTGCGTATGAAATTACCGTTCCATAATAATACCAAAATCTCATTTTCGAGAAAAATTGGATTTGCCTTCAAGGAGCACTAACCCGACGAATTCTTTTTTGGTTGACTACATATAGTTTATGGCAAAAAGCTAAGTTGCCGCTGTTGCTCGAGTAACATGAATGTTGTACAATGTAAAACGAAATGTTAACTGACAAAAAAAAAAAAGGCAGTGCTTTGTAATTGCTTTATCAACATAAACGGAGCCAAAATACCACCGTCCATAGAAAATAGAAAATGTTTTTGATTTAATTAGAAGCATTCCAGGCGTGTTTTCGTGCGGAAAAAAAATACACGAACAAGATATCGGTGTACACAAATACTTTATTCAAAATTCGTACTCGTTGAACCCTCTTTTCAACTCCAGCAAAACGGTAATGGAGAAATTCTATTTTTCCGTTTTGTTA
This sequence comes from Acanthococcus lagerstroemiae, assembly GCA_031841125.1. Taxonomy (NCBI): domain Eukaryota; kingdom Metazoa; phylum Arthropoda; class Insecta; order Hemiptera; family Eriococcidae; genus Acanthococcus; species Acanthococcus lagerstroemiae. The sequence goes on from CM063107.1 coordinate 71,241,241, forward strand.
ACCGAATAGAGAGTAAGTTATTGTTTTAAAATATGTTCGTTGTTATTGAACAACCCGCGGATGATAATAGAAAGCTGCAAACCCCTTTTATGAAGTGATACCCTATAAAACAATATCACTTCATACGCGGCATTGTTCGTTTAACCTAAGCGATTTATTAACATACACGGCGCGTACATAGGCCTGCGAGACTAAAACAAAAGCAAATGTCATTTTCACCACTTCTGCGGTACACAGTACATGGAGTAAAAAGTTATACGATAGGACGGTTCAAATTTTTTCCTCCCATCAATTGAGCGAGAGAAACCTGGGGTACTATACTGTGAATCATAAAATTTCGTTACCTCGGAAGAAGACTGATGAGAACTAATAAACATTTTGAGACTTCTACACGTGTATAAACTGGGACAGAGGTACATTTTTAGATGCAGTAATGCCATACCTGTAACTCGATTAGTAAACCCCCCCCCCTCCCCGTCAGAAGGCAGTGAAAAAACACGTATAATTCGACAGGGTAAATACATATACATATATCTGCGTCAAGAGAGTTATATTTCAGCCTATAACATTCAATGATGGTGAAATTCAAGTCGTTTAAAATGAAAGGCAGCACAATATTAGAACAGAAATACAGAAATAAAAGATAAACATACACGTGTTTTCAAAGCAACACTGTATCAATTTGAGATAAAACAGTTTTCGACCAAGCAGTTAACCCGTTTTGTTGGCATAAGTGAAAATACATGTGCCAATTTTCAACTAAATACGCTTCCCCCGCCGTTAGGAAGTTATCATCACCCGCCTAAGGATTGGACATCCACGCCTCACACATACGCATCTTCTCACTATAACCTTTATCCCCTTAACCGCCCACACTACGAAGATGAAGATCCTCTCACCGTGAACCACCTCTTCTCATGCCCCTCCCTCACCTGCCTTCGTAACTCTCACCACGTCCCCCATCGAATTTTGGCCTTCACCAACTCCCACAGCACATAAACAACACCCTCGCCTACTTTTCCGCTGCTGAAATACCTCTGCGACATATAGACAACAATCTTTTCCGAGCCCATAGCCCGACAGTGTAGCTCCGTGGCTCGATAATAATAACCAAACAAAATAATAAAATGTCTCAAAAAATAGCGAGATAGATTCCAACGCTAATTTTAATCACGAACTCAATTTTGGCCAAATAAAACCTTCAGGAAAACGAACAATAAAATTTACCAAGTAATAAGGATACAAAGAAGTTGGAACTAACAAAAAAGAAGGGGAATAGGAAATATTATGAGGAATTAAATGTCTTGAATTTTAACTGCCAGGGCCTGGCTGGTGAGGGCCGATTTTGTGAACTATAAAAAAAGCGCTACAGTCCTTCAGTTCTTCATTGGTCTCTCTGAGATTAAGCGAAAGGGCGAACCTGTGGGCAAAAGACCAAATACAGTCGAACCTCGCTATAACGTACCTCAAGGGACCGGCCGTTTTACTACGTTATAACCGGGCTACGTTACAGCCGAACTTCGTCCAAAAAAAAAGGGCACAATATTGCGATGTATTCAGTACGAAATGTATACATGTATGTCATTTATCAATTTTCACGGAAAAAATCAGTAATTTTTTTTTGTTTTCGAGAATGTGCTACATACCGAGTCGAAATAGAGAATGAGAGCTTGCTGAGGGTGGCAAAAGTTTCAAGGGTAGTACTGTCTGAATTTTCGTAAAACTTCGTCAGTAAATTAACAGCTTCCAATGCTTGGCTCACCGTGACAGGCTCTTCAGCTGTTCCTTCAGGTTCAGGCTCAGAATCTGAGTCAAGATCGTTGAATGTTGCCCCTCGCAATTTCTTGCGTTCCCTGCTTTCGCACTGAATCGCTGCGACCATTTTCGTGCACTGGCTCCATATCGTAGATACCGTCGTTAAAGCTAACCCGAGTTCGTCACTCACGTCTTTAATTTTCGCGCCACACTCAATTTTACGAACGATGTCCAACTTTTCTTCGATGCTAAAAGCCTTCCGCTCCGGCATGTTCACAATCACACCCGATCACCCAAACAGAACTGAACACGCAGCCGAATAGAAATGAAGATGCAGGATAAAACTGCACATTACTTCTATCCTATTGTAGAAATTTTATCTTTTTTGATAAGTCTGACTGGGAAATTCGTGTATTCTTCAGCTGTGTTGAGCGTGAATTTCACGTTATAGCCGGGGTCTTACAACGTTATACCAGAGTTTTTTTTTACATTACTTTATATGTAAGTTTGGCGGGACCAAGCAGTTTACTACGTTATGGCCGGTATTACGTTACGTCCGAGTACGTTATAGCGAGGTTCGACTGTAACAATATTTTCTACTTTTTTGTTAACACAGTGAGATACACGGGAAGGGGGGGTAGCTTTTACATCAAGAACAAACTGAGCAATAAAATTCTAGAAATCAAGGGCGTATCTTAAAGGATAGCAGCATTGAAATTTAAACTAAAGAGCCCCGCTAATTTGATCACAATACAATGTTATGCCCCTATACTTGTATCAGACAAAAGGGAAATCAGAGAGTTCTACGACCTCCTAGAGCTCTAAATCAAACCTTTGAAAACGAAAAGGAATGTTATACAACAGTCATGAGCAACTTCAATGTTAAGGTAGAACTAGAGAGTTTAAGACAAAATTGTTCGGAGAGATTCGCACTCGGAAATATTAACAAAAATGGGGGAAACTTGATTCATGTAGCCGAAAAACACAAGTTAAAACTAATTTTCTACTTTGCGAGATCGACCATGCCCTAATAAATGATACGTCAGTAGTAGCGAACCACGACTTCCTTACCACCCTTCAATTTTCCTCTGACAGATACATACTTAAATTTGCATCGCAAACTAAAGCATTCAACTGAAACAAAAATTTAAAAGTTTCAAGCAAGTAATACATTATACAAAATTCCAGAGGCAATCCAAAAAATAAAAAATACTTTTGCCGAGAAAAATTACGGAAAATTATTCTACAAGCAATTATTAGGGGCGTAGCGTCTTAGTCCCTTCTTCTACTCAATTTGGCCAACTAGGAAAAGTTGGGAAAATGTCGTAAGAGCTGGGAAAAGGCTGTACGAGTTTGGAAAATCCGATTCTAAAAACGTGAGAAAATGATCCATTATAGTGCCTGTTTTTACAACTCAAGACAACAAAAATCCTTAAAAATGAATTAATGACAACGATTACTTTTGCATGAAATTATTAATATTGATAAATAGTTAGAATTATTGTAGGGTAGATTAACCATCTGTCACCGCCTTTCCATCTTTCGCCACTTTTCGAGTTAATGTCAAAATAACTATGGATACGTTACGGTCTGTGATATATATATATATATATATATTTTTTTTTTCAAAAGTGGTAATACCGCTATAAAGATGAATATTCCCTTTGTGATCAGATACACACTTTTCGTTATATATCGTATAATTGTACATCTCCTGTCTAAAACTTTAGTAAATTTATGACAAGAAAATTTACAATTTCTTTTCAAGAGATTAGGTAACATGTAAGTGAGGTAGGTCTAAGCCTCTTCAACAGTGTCTCTCAAAAGACAGACTGAATCCATCTTCAGGTCCACTGCAGTCACTCTCCGTAAATTCAATTCCAGGGTGTTCAACCCTTTTATACTTCAACTCTAGGACATTCAACCCTCTCATACTTCAGGTGCAGGGGCACTATACTATCATTGGATACTGCTGCTGCAGCCTCAACGACAACTTTCGTCAGTATCTTCAAACGTATCGACTGTAGCACCACCGGCGTACAACGGCCACCAGCAAAACGTGTCCATCGGCCTCCAGCACCAACGGACAAACTTGATACTAACCCCAACGTGCAATGATCCCCGAACGCATAGGTTCTCTGTTGACAGCACACCAGTTTGATCTGACTAGCCGGGCCAATCCATACTTGACCTCACAGTCCAACCTCTGGCTTCAGGTGTAGTCAGCCCGACAGTTCAACAGTAGGTTGGAAACCTACTGGAGTATATGTATAAGCAGATGATCTACATATATTCGACCCTCAATAGAGCAGCACGTTTGTACGACAGCATAGTATCCCAAAATCCCCATATCGACATATTTTTCCTAAATCGTGAACTATTTCAAAACGAGGTAACAAAAATAATAGAAGACCCAACTTTCAAATCCTAAATTCTTCATCATCTACGTAAAAAACACTTTAGCAGAAAATTGCGGACGGGACTAAACTGGATGCATACTTTTGGTTCTTGGGGGGGGGGGGGGAGGTGGTGGCGACCTTGGGTAATTTCCTATTTTCAGTTACTTTCATTATTTTTTATTTCATATTACTTTATCTTACCTTTTTTTTATTTATTTAATCTTTTTAATACTTTTTGTTTTTATCTTTTATTTCTTTTTCATATTCTGTTATCTCATATTCTTATTATACTTCCTTCTGTAATTGGCTGCGGTGCTGTTGAAGGGGGGTAATACATTATTATTTATTTATTATTCCCTACAGAGCTGTCAAGTCTGATGGAGGACCGTTTCTAGTATGAAGGCACAAGTAACTCCTTCCATGCCAGCTATAACGTATGTACAAAACAGGCTACCGGGAAAGTTATACACCAATCTTTACAAACGATGCTAGCTTTCAAAGTTACATCATTTTCACAATCTCAATCTCAATCAAACTCCATACTCGAGTTCGCTATCCTCTTAGTTTCGAGAATAATAACATCATATTCTGACTTAGGATGAATAATCTAACGTCTCGTTATCAAAATTCCCAAAAATACGTCTCATCAAACAAGTTGTTCTCACACCGAAAACTAAGAATTTTTACGATCAGATTATATCATACGTGTTTTTACTTTCGAAGAATTCCGCCCATAATGTTAGTAAATCAACTGGCGGAACATACCCAAGGTGACGACCAATGGTCAATCTATCCTAAATTGTGAAAAGATGTACGAAATAAATATTCCATTTGAAATTTTGGCGTACACTTCCTGCAAGACATGCCTATCTCGAAATAATACAGCTCTATTCTAAGAACTTTTGAAGTATATTCTCTTCGAGGCTATCTTGAAATATAACATTGCGGTTTTAAAAGTCACAAAGCGTGTTTTCTGCAAGACAGCCTTATCTCGAAATAAGGATGACAAAATCAAACTTATTAAGGTGGAAATCGCAGGTTAGCAAAATAAAATATCTGCATTGCTAAGTACAGGGTTTTATTCGTTCACAGAGAAAATTCAAGTTTTCCATCTTTTTCTAGAAAATGTTGATCCAACGGCATGAGAAAATGAACGAGGAAGGAATATGCCTCCGTATCGTTCCAAGTTTTTCGCTCAAATGTGTTGCTTCTTGACTTCTAGACGGTGAACTGTAGAGTTCGAGAAGAATATTTATACGGGGATGAAGCCGAGGGCCGTTATTTCCTGTTTTCGGCGCTGAAACATTGACACAGACGTCAAGAGGAAATCCAAACCCGGATAGAGATTTACCGAGCCCATTATTCTCGTATCAAATATTTCATTTTATTTTGTATTTCTTGAGTGGGTTTCCATGAGCCCTTTACAACAATCGAATACAGATTTTAAATAGCGGTTGCCCTTTGCTCAGTGACGTAGCCAGGATTCTCCTAGGGGAGAGGGGGGGGGGGCAAAGTGAAATTTTTAAAAGAGAAAATTCAAAAATTGAGGTATTTTTTTTAAATTGTCGATTTAGAGGACTATTTTATGAAAATAAAGGTAAAATTACTGCTCGAGCGAACATTTTTCGAAAAAACGTGTTTTACAGGCGAAAAATTGCTCATTTTATGTATTTTACATTAAATTTCAGGTGCCTTGGGGGGGGGGGCATTCGGCCTTTTCGTCCATCCCCCTTGGCGAAGCCACTGCATTTGCTCTCACTTCTAGATCAACCGTACTCTGATTGTACAAGTGTTATTGAAATAACATTGTAACTAAACTCTAAAATCATGTACAGGGTGTTACACAAATTGATACCCCTCTTCTTTTTTTTCTTCTTTTGATTGCCAAGTCAAAACTTTACAGGACACAAATGACTCTTCGAGTGACAAAATCTAGTTTCTTTTCAGGTACAAGAATTTTCTCTCCCCAAAAATGGGACTCAAACGGACCATCAATTTTCGATTATAAATAGATGGGTACCGGAAAACTATCGAAATAAGGGTTACTTGGGCCGCTGATTTCGAATATCGTATCAGATTTTTGATTCGACGCCAATAATTTAGGCCGAAAAAAACAAATTTCGGACCAAAAATGGGTCAAGATTGCATTGACCCGAATAATTGGGCGTAACACGTTTGCGCAAATCGGGGGTAAAACTCGAGAAAAAAGGGTATGTTTGTGCACAAGATCCAGAACACATTAGTGCAAAATTAAATAATACGATTGCGCACATAATATGAAAACTTATGACGTGCTGAGACAAACCATGCCCTAAGTCGCAGAAGAGAAATGCAGTAAACCTGAAGCGTGGTACCGGCACCGCAGCATTGTCAAGTCACAGTGCTGGTGGGTATGACCAGCTACATTACCTGAAGGTTCTCTGGTATCATCATCAGCCGAAAAAACTGCCATAGATGTACATTTTTTATGACACCTATCTTTCGCAGCCAGTCCTAAGTCTGGAAGCGGTCAGAAGGAAGGTGTACACCTTCCAATTTTTTTTTGTCCGCAAACGTATATTGCCCGAATAATTGAATTATCGATTTTTTGGGGGAGGGGGTCATTGGCTGAGAGTATCTTACTAGATTTTTGATCCGGCCCTGACTTGGACGACGGATTCTACATTTTCCCGATCAAAGCGGGAAAACTGCCTTGAACTGAAAAATTGAACGACAAAATTGGTTGTTTTGGGTCGCTGATTTCAAATGTCGTATCAGATTTCTGATCAAGCTTCAAAATGGTTTCCAAAAATCAAGCCATGTATCGGAATAGGGACTTTTCGGGTACTTATTTCGATAATTTTATTAGACTTTCCCATTTAGACCCGATATAGGCTTCAATTTCAAAAACGATTACGCTTTTCAGCTGGTTGATATCTTTTAGCTTTAAAAATTGCGCAAAATAATGTAATCAGATTGTTCATCAGACATCTATTTGAGCGCCAAATTTAACATCTCATTCTGAAAAAGAGCGAAATACTCTGATTTGAAAAAGAGAATAGCGTATTGGAAGATGTTCTTTCTTTTAGAGGTTTCCAGTTCCGGAATTATTAAGTTTTAAGTAGATATCTCTTTACATTCGGCATTTGTTCGCATTCGAGGCCCGAAGTTGTAATTCGCAATGAAAACTGTCAAATTTGACAATGTAATTCGGAGGCATATTTACAAGTACCGTCACTTTCCTGTACTCCTCTGTCACATTTGTGAGCCAAATGCAAACGTCTGATCAGCACAGTTTAATAATCCGTAAATAAAAGTGACACTTGTAATAATTTTAATACTTTAAAATAAGGCTTTTCCGCGTTGAATTCTCAGAGAGCTAGAGGCGAGTGGCATCTCAAATTCTTTACAAATTGAAGAGCCCCTCTTTTCCAACACTAAGCGGCTCTGAAGACTAATTGAGATGAATCGAAATTAGCTACTAGAAATAAATGAGGAGCGATATTCCAAAACGGCATCTGTCCATTTTTTTAAAAAATCGTTTTATATAGCGCCATCTGGTGAGGAATCTAGTAATATATATTTTGATCCGAACAAAACCACGATATCGAGAATTTAACGCATTTAAGAAGCCAAAATAGACTCGCAAAGAGAAGAAAAAAGTTGTTCCAGAACGGCCTCTGTTCACATACTTTTATCACAATGGAGGAGTCGACATTATCTTGAGCATTTTATGAATTAGAATCTGCTGAAAGACACAGTATGTCTAATTTTGTGCCAAACCAAAACTAATAACTCAAAAATGTCGTTCCAAAACGGGCTCTATCCAGGAGATCCCCCACTTCGCGACTGTCATGCACGTCTCCTCTGTACAAGGTACATTCAATATTTCAACGAGATTCCTGTAAGTGTTCTACTAGGCAACCCGACTATCAACCGTGACATGTAAGTGTAATATAGGGATACACCAAGTTTTTTTCTTCCCCCTGAAAAAAATATAAAACTGGACAGAGGCCGTTTTGGAAAATCGCTCCAATCAAATAAAATCCTATATAAAGCTGTATTGAATTTATAAGTTTTTTTAATTGTTCTCGCACAACTATTCAAGGATTGTGAAAGGAAAATGTGTGAAGAACAACGTGAATTAGGAGCGACCGAGGGGGGGGGGGTGTTAGTCGGCATTTTGGACCAGTAATCGACAAATCAAGAAAATGTTTATTCCATTTCTTTTTGGATTAGAAGGACAATTTTAGCAGAGTCGGTATCTTCGACCTATCTCACCTTGGCACTGATGCGATGCCCGAAAGGGTAGTTTCCGGTGCTGGGGGTGCGGTGTCATAGGGGCCACTTTGGCATCACCACACCATCTTCGACCTATCTTCTATCACCCTTACGCTATACCGACCGGGCTCAGTCCGCCCTCGCAATTGTTTCCTCACTGTTACAGGTCAAGTAAACTTCACTAACTTGTTCATTAACACGCTGTGTTTCGACTAAAGTTGAAAAAAGAATCGAACTGATATTGACCTTCACCAAAACCTGAAGCGTTGGGAGGAGAAGGAAAAGGACCCCAGAAACAAATCCACAACACACTGTTTTCAATATAAACAATGGGAAAACTGGTGTAATTGAAGGGCTGAGACGAGGGGAGAGAGATTCCTTCAATGGAATCAGCGACCTAAAAGAAAAAGAATCTGTGCAGACAATTCGGTAATTGAGGTAAATTGGAGTTACTGAAAACCGACTTCCCGTGGAGTTTGAAGGTTTGAGGGGAGAGGAAAATACCTGAAATGAACTAACGACCCTTAAAACACCAATTTAAGAAAGAAAACTTTTTACAAGCTTATATGGGCAGGCGCCCCAACGACTGAAGCTCCAATCTCAAAAATTAAAGTTAATTCCCACAGGAACTTCTCTCCTTTGCGGTACGGATTAATCTTTTCCAGTTTTGCTCAAACGCTGCAAAAATTTTGTTATATGTAGAACCGATCTAAGGGGTGGCTCATTACAAAATCAAAAACCGAAAATGCACAAGTTAACCTATTCTCTAATTTCGCTCAAACTCGGTAGATTTTTTTCTCTTTTTAATTTTTGGAACTGATCTTAGAGGTGGTCCCATCTAGACATCAGAAGTCAGAAATGGGAATTGCTATTGCCGCTAATCTCTGTAAATGAAGTTAGATGGGATACGACCTTTATGCATGTTCATGACCGCATGACCAGTGCATAAATATACACTAGACACTGCCTGGTACACAGGTATATAATACGATCGTGTTATTTATGTTTCATTTAGAGGTACATTAGTCTCTTTGTTTCACTTTGGAAAGGTTACAGTAATTCTCTTTGGGAAAATACATACCTAATTTGAAAATTAGATTCCTTCGCAATTTTGCTGCGAGAAAACCCAAATATTATCATCTATTGTTGCTAATACGTGCTGCGAGTACTGTGCTTATACATCATCTGCACTTTCGAAGTGTAATTTAACGAAGCTTTCCTCTCCATTCTAATTGCCCGGGGTAACGTTCCCATGCTGCGTAATTTGCTTTTTACAGCTTTTCCTTCTCGCCTTTCTTGTGATGTATGTATGTATGTACCTATATCAAATTTATATGCATCGAATATCGCGCGTATACGAAATGATTGCGAAGTACAATCAATCCTTGGCAATCTCTCTTCAACGAGCTTTCGTTATAAATACAAAAAAGAAAAATCGTCGGCAAAACTTAGCGGGAAAAACGAGCTACTTTCAAACTCAACGGGCGCATTATCATAGCGAGAATTTCCAAAGCTGGATGTTTTACGGATTATTAAAAAGTTTATCTATCTAACTTGTCTGATAATGAGGCACCAATTAATTCGTTCGGCACGACTTAAAGGTTATCGATGGTGATTAATTATATATCTGTAATTAACTACATTCGCGTTTCCCGTAAGAAGGCTGCTAACACGATAATCACGTCGGAATCGTTTGCAATATATTATGAAAAATCGAGAAAAAAGAGGTTTTTCGAATTGGCCGTGGATTGCACTAAAATTTTCCTAACTTACATCGTTACGGAGTTCAGATGTTCAGAAAATCACCTCGCCGCGAAATTCATGTTTGCTTAACCGTTTTCCAGCGAAATAAACAGTTGAAATAAAAATGGAAAGCCGATGGGGGAAAAATGGTTATGTTAACAAAGTACGACGCACCGGGCTAATTATGCAGTTTGGTAGAATTCGCGAAGCAGAGAAGTACGTGCGCTCATCTAAAACCGTAGAATAATTTATAATAAAATGTCAAAAATGTGGTTTTTGTAAACAGTTACTTTTTTTTCGGGACCAATTTTCTCAGAGTGCATTTGCGTTTGCTTTGTAAAAAGAAAACGATATACTGTTACATGGAGTTTAGATATTTTCAGTGTTTCGTAAATGGCAAAAATGAACTTTCACGTGAAAGCAAATTATATGCGTTAAAGTAGACGACAATTTTTAAACAGTACATAGGCAATAGAGAAAAATTTGGAGAAAAAATAGCACATAGTGGAAAATGGGTAGAGCGTGTCAGTTGAGCCTTGGCTGATTAATGTCCTAGAAGTTTGAGGGAGTTCCATCTGAGCTTTGTTCCAAACAGGCTGAATGTCCCTACACCTGAACCTTCAACCATAAAAGTCAACGAGTATGAAGTATACAAAAAAATATTTTACACAGAAATTACTCTGGGCAAGATTCTATACACGGGTCTTCACGATTTTTCTATACCTGCTACCGCACATCGTAAAAGGAGGTTTCAAAATAACCCTTTTTACAGTAGTCTTACACATACCTTTTGAAGGTCAGAAATGGATATCCTTCCTTTTTCACCGAATTTAGTGAACTGGAATGATAGTAAATCTGCGGGATAGTTTTCCAATATTTATACAGGACCACAGCAAAAGTAAATTATCAAGGGGGGGGGGGTAACATTTTTTTAAATGTCAATTAAACCAAGTACAATCCAATGTCCTCTTTTTGTCTGAAGGGGAGGAGTAAAGGGATAAAGTTGATAGATATGTAGAACCGAACACGCATGATTAGGTGGGTTGGTACTTATGAGAAATTTATATGCATTGCCAAGACTGGAGGTCGGCCCCTTCCTCCGGAACTACAGCCTTGAGTATATATATCCATGGAGTCTCCCATTATTGCTACATATTGGAGAATTTGGTGGGCTACCCCGAAATTATTCCTTATCATAAGGAATTACCACAAAATATTCAGCTATTTTCGTGTCGCAAATCGCTTGAAATTTTATATGGGATTTACATAAGAATTGTGCTTGTATCACGACATAGTTGAAAAAGTAGGTATATTTTAGGGTGAGATTCTGAGCATTTTGAAAAAAGAAAAAACATTTCTATGGCAATACTTAGACTTATGCGGGGTCTTTGGAATTTGAAAGTTATAAAACAAGTCCAACCATATTTCGAGTTAAATTTCAGTTTTCAATATCATAATATAGCAAATAGCGTATCTCAGTCTACTTTTAACATTAATTTTAAATATGACCTTAAAATCATGATTCAAGCTTCTGTTCGTCTTGAAAATGAACGATCGGAAGGCCAAACTTCCAAAATTTTAAAATACGGTGTTTCTGGATGGGAAGTTTGCGTCGTTTCTGGATATGACCTTAAAATTATTGTTTACGGGTAAAAATAATTAATTATTTCACAAAATGCCATTTTCTCACTCAAAACGAGCCTAAGCTTAAATTTGAAACTAGTACGAAAAATAAGTCAATAAGGAGCAGACTTATCTATAAATACGTCAAACCTGTCGAAAGTGTTTCAAAATTAGGTCGCGATACTCCCAATTTTAAGGGCTCCTCACAATTCCTATACTTATTTTAGAAACTTTCTTTTTTTTAAATATTCAAAATTTTATCATTCTATCGAGCCGTAATCATGACAACTAGATACCAGTTTTCTGAAATGTTCTTATGTATTCAACTATTTCGTGATACAAGCAAAATTCTTATGTAAGTTCCATGTAAAACTCCAAGTAATTTGCAACGCACGTTAATATAATTCAAAATAGCTGAAAAGCTCGTAGGGTCAATATCAGAGAGTAGCTCACCAAATTTTCGAAATTGTGGAAAATAACGGACACTATCCATCCATCATTTCATATGAAATATTTATGTTCCCTTTGCTTCCCCATTTAGCTACCGCACATTTAAGATTTTGTTCTGTTATGCTGGTGCTTAGTTTTAAGCAGGATTTCACATTAATAAAGTTGCAAAATCGTCTGCTGGAATTTCAAGGCTCGTGAGTGGATTACACCCGAAATCCAAGAATGAGGCATTATGGGAAAGGATAGGAGACACACACTGTGAGGCAGTAGTATGAATTCTGAAACATAGACTTTAATTGATAGGTAGATTGGCCTAAGATACGTTTTGACTGTTCGCCATTTTCTATAGTTATTGGTGGGCCAAGCTGAAGAATTGAAGGATTCATTTAGAAAGTAACCATAATCAGTTTTGAAATTTGAACTTTGCCGATAGATAGTGCTATAGGTTCTCTTCAACTACGTGAACTGTCAGTGTAAGTCTGCCAGTAGAGGTTGTCTTGTTCAAATGCATTATCATGTTGGAGGATAATGGCTGTGGATACAGCGCTCTATCAGTCTAACCGTCGGAATTTCAGAACTGACTATGATTGTTTTTTAAATTAACCTCTTCAATTTCAGGATTCAGGCGTCTAGACTGCGTGATAACTCCTTCAAACTAGATTAAGACACATTAAATCCCTCCCCCGAGAATTTTCAACTTCCTTTCTCAGAGAACTTAATATTCCTTCACTTATTTCCCTGTTTCAGAAAAAGGGCATACAAGACCTTTTCGTAAACAGTATTTCAAAATGTTCTGCTGAAATCCTGAGACTGAAACACGTCTCTCGAAACATAATAATCACCCCTCCCCCTAGAAATGTAACCTCCACCACTGCACTCGACATTGAACTATACATCTGACCGTTATTCGAAAATCCCAAATATTTCGTTGGGGGCTACGAAACAATGAAACTCTGATAAGTACAGAGAAAAAAAAAACTGCTATAGTTCTTATGTGATCAGCATTTTATGATCTATAGAATATGCAATCTGCAAGTACAACTTGATTTAAAGCAAATTTCGATAAACGATAATATTATACTTTCTCTTAAGGTCATGTCAATTTTCACGGATTTTTTTCAAAGTTACATTTGTAGATCGCAGATTCAGAAATCATAAAACACTATTTTGGCTGTAAGTCGGGAAATTGAAATCGTCGTCAAGAATGGAGCCAGACAAAAGCACTCCCCCCCCCCTTCGTAAATAAGTGAGAAACTGAGTTCAAAATCTTGGGGAAATATCAATTTTTTAGTAGAAAAACAGAGCTCGAAATCTGAGAGAAATATTTATTTTTTCCTTAAGAAAAGGAACAGATTCTCTTCCTGGTAAAGAACGAAGTCATTACATACATGAACTGGAGAAGTAAATAATTTTTTCGTATCTGTTCCAGAAGTTTGTAAAAAGAAAGGTAAAATTTGTAAAGGAACAAAATTTGATATCCGAATAGTTGTGAATAAAGACGGCCTTTTCTCCCAAAATACCCCTTTACACATACCACTAGTTAAATTACCTATATAAAAGAACCCGAAGAGAAATGATCACGAAAAGGCAGTGTAGCAAAAGCTGAAGACCTACGAACTTAATCACTATACGACGCATGAGGAGCATTAATGCTGGTAAAAAAGTTGATGCTCTGAGTCGGGGTAAAAAAATATATATCTGATGCGGACAAAGCCTGATATTAAACTAATGCCGGTCATTACATAACACATAAAAAACCTCACTTTCTTTAGCTCGATCATCAATTGGAGAAAGAAGTCAACTTTTCGCGCACAGGGAAATAAATCTTCTCTTACAGCCTTCGCGGTTTTGTTGTAAGTTTGCGGTAGGTTTATTATCCTCGTTAATTTACTTAGAAAGGGGAATCTTTTGAATTAATTCTCTCGGCTCCCAAATTCCGTAGGAATATTAATCGAAATATTACTTTTGGAATACGAAAATAAGAACTTTCTACTTTCGACTAGAGAACAGATTCACTTTCCGGTTAAATGTACAGACTTTTTCCGAATGGAAGGGGATAAAAGTTCGTGGTATTTTGTATAAAATAACCGGAGAGTTGAGTGCAAAACGCAGTTGAGACCATTCACGAAAAGTGACAGACTGTGCTCACTGAGATCATGTTGAATGTTCGTAAACATCGCGACTGTTACTGAAAGAAAATCAATTAACCTTCCAGTTGAAGAACTCCATTCCTAAATAAACTACAGAAGTTTAAAAATAATTCTTCGACAAAAAATTTCGCAACTAATAACTCTTCACTGGTTAAAAATAATTTGCAGTTGTTTGAGATTTCACAGTAGCTTAGAGTAAAAAAATCCACGGAAAATGCCCTAATGTTCAGATATCACAGAGTTAAAGATCAACAAAGTTGAGGACTTAGTAAATCCTTTTTTAGCTCAAATCCCTCCCCGAACTGAATGTTGAAATTTAAATCATGGTAATTCTGTATTTCCCTCTTTCTGAATATTGTATGCGAAAAATTCATGATAACGTGTGATTTCCATTTTCATTTTCAATTATGAATTATCAATTTTGAGTAAAAGACAAACGTCATTCCAGTTTCAATAAAGCATCAGCGCTTCTACTCTATCAAGAAAAGTCATACTTCAGAGTACGTGGATGATGAGGATACGTTTCAATGAATTTTTCCCCGTAGGCTAATAAACGTAAGCGAAATTTTAATAACGTGACTCTACGAAATCATTGAACATTCTTGGAGAAACTGTTACAGCGTTTTCCGAATGAGATCTCAAAAATGTTATCACAATTTGGACCCCCCCCCCTTCCTCCTTCAGAAAAATAGTTGATTTTGACGAAAAAATTGTATTCAAACGCTCAGGAAGGCTTGATTTCACACCTTTAATATCATTGGAGAAAGAGTTTGGAAACAAGTTTTTGGCGTTAAATCCATATCTGATTGGGAAGTAATGATTCAAGCATTTTACGACCTGAAAATGATCTTGAAAGACCAAAATTCAGATATTAATGATACATTCGAGAACTAAACGATTTTTTCTCGAAAGATTTTTGGCGTTAAACCCAGATTTGACCTAGCAACTCATATGTAAGCCCTTTTTACTCTGTAAATGCTTTTTAGTCTTTTTAGAGTCATTTTCATGGTGAGTAATAAAATCCCATAGTTAGATTTGAGTATATAGGGCCAAAAATCTTTCTAGAAACAATTATTCAGCTTCCAGACATGGTGTGGTGGGACGTATGGCGATGCACGCATGCCAAAAAGGCCCCTATGACACCGCACCCCCGGCCCCGGAAACTACTCTTTCGAGTATCGCATCAGTGGCCGGAGGGACGCTTTGAGGCCGAGCCCGAGCCTCCATTTTGCCGTGCTGCAACCGGTGCGCGCGTGTTGCAAGGGCCACCAGTCCGCGCTCCCCGAGCACTCGCCTGGAATTCAGGTCCCCCACAGTCGGGCACGCTTCCTCTTCACAGCTTCCAGACATATATGAAGTCTAATTGGGACCTGTTTTGGCTTTTTGATACCATTTTCAGAGCGGAAAAAGTTCGTATCAACATTTCAAGGTCAGGTTTGAATTTAGCGCCAAAAAGTCACCAATGATACTAGTTTGAAATTGAGCTTTCCTGAGCATTTGAACGCATTTTTCATGGGAAAAAGGCATGTATCCCAGTTAGAAGGCCAGACTGGTAATCTAATTCGAAAGCTGGTCCAGAAGCACATTGTTATTAGAGTGAAACATGATGTTGCCCTAATTTTGGCACCAAATGTAATGCATCAGTAACTCACTTCCTTCTACTCGTATATCAACAGTAAACCTACGTTACTCATGTAAAAACAAAAACGAAAATTAAATTCTCACTAGTCACCGTAATGATACAAAATATACAAATAAGAAATCTGAACCAGAAAAAAAATCGCTTAATCAGTTATTTCTCATAAATTAGTAATCAATCAGTTATTTTTAATTATTCAATTATTTCTTACTAATTGATTATATTTTTATTTCATCAATTATTCATAATATTTATCGATAAATCAATTATCATTATTATTTTTAATAAATTATTGGATAACTGCTCATGAATCGGCTATAATTATTTTCGATTTATTAATTAATATTTATTTACGAGTTGAAATTATTTTAGACTAACCGATTATGTTGAATTAATCACCATTTTTTAATTAATAAATTAAATTTGGAAATTTTTCGAGATTGTACTCGATTTATCAGTTTTCAAGGTAACTGATTTTGATTCTGAGGTTAATTTTCACATACGATCCCTCGTGATGCCATCAAGGGTGTGTAGACAGACCACATATTTGTAATTTTTTCGAAATGGTATTCCATTTATAGGTTTTCCCGATTCAATGATCTCGATCTTGCAAATGATTTTGGGATCAGACTCAGGCAGCACTAGAGAAGGCCAACCCCTAATGATGACCAAATTTTTGCGATAGATCGAATGACGACAATATCGAAAAATTATCACTATTTGGCTTCAACTCCCCTCCGGTGGCCCCTAAGCAGATCGAAATATTAATACCAAAATCGAAATCAGAGAACCTAAAAACATATAGGTAAATCAATATCAATTTCGAATTTCATTGTTTAGTTTCTTCTCCATTCTGGAGCTCCTTCCAGAAACCATCAACTAAGGTTGAAAACGAATCCACTAAAATTGGATTCGAATCCAAATCCACGAATCACTGTCTTTTTTTCGATTCGAATATGATTCGAGAATGATTTACGTTTACTGTGATTTGAATAAATGGAGTGGATTCGTGGATTCGAATCCACGAATCATCGAATACAGAAATGATGGAATCTTTTTTTGGCTGTTACAAAATCAAAATCAAAATAAGCGATACCTATTTTACTCACTCAGCAATCGTTGACTTCCCCCCCCCCCTTCAGAAAGACTAAATACTCCAAAAACTGGATCTTATTCGATGTCACCATGGTAAACATACTTTCAACAATGTAAATTCCGAAGAAATTAAATTTATTGTTTCGACTGAGGAGACCAGAAGGAATTTTGTAGCTTTTTACGTTAAAAAAAAAAGAAGAAAAGTGACCAAAACAGATGGCCATATAGGGCGACTTTAGCGCCTAATACGGCTAACTAAACAATTCCAACGAATCCTTTAAAAGGATTCGAATAAATTTTGCGAATCCGGGTCGTCCATTGGATTCGAATCACTGATACGAATTCAATTCCCAGAAGCGGATTCGAATCTTTTCCAACCTTGGCATCAACCTAGATCATGGAACTGAACCATTTTGTATTATAAGTAAATCCAAACTCCTACCCAAAACTTGTGTCTGAATGATTTCAGTGTAATTACAGACTCAATGGGAAAACGAATTAAGCAGGTAATAAGTCAAACTTCATGTTATTCCTCACGGAATGGGAGGGGAGCTCATGGCATGTGTTTCCGTCATCTGACCGAGCTGAAATTTCCAGAGAAGGAGTTTTTCAAATTTTTGGCACTCAATTTCATACAGTCCCGAAAGATCTCAGAATTTTTACAAAATAGAAAACACCCCCGGGTTCAAGTACAATAGTTTTACATATCAAATGAACATAACTCGAAAACTCATGCCATAAAAATTCCGAAAAATAGAGCTAGTCTTTGAAGATTTTACATTTGCAATCTAGGACCATCCGCCTCCCTCCATGACCCCATGACCAAAAATATAAAACGAAAATGCAATATCTCATCGATGTTTCTCGCGTATCGAATAAAACAAAGCTTTAAAAAAGCGATAACTGGCATATGCACGACTGATTTATTCGTGGTTCTCAGGGGAAAGACTTAAGTAGCATGTGCGACACCCCCGCCCCCTCGACAACGAAATAATCTACGTACCGGGCTTCATTCTGCGGAAAGAGACTTAAGACTATTAAATGACTTCGGTTCTTCAAATCAATTCACTCAGCTTGTAATTTTTTCCCTTTCAAAAGTCAGAAACGCGAGAACGTGAAGCCGAATGTTTTCCTCGTTCGGATTGAACAAAGCAAACGCAACGCTAACAACTGTGAAACCAAAAATTTAGGTCGAATGAACTGTCAAAAACCATTGGCGCACATTAGTTTCCGCGACTACTTTAGAAGACTAATATTTTTCTATTCAGAGATGCTGTATTGATTCGAAGAATATTCAAGCCTACATCTTCACCTCTCATCCAAATTAATGTCACCGTTTCTCTCATTTTGAGCGCCGGATTTAAAGTAAGGTCATTCTTATATGTATCTACGTTCGGGTTTTATCTGTCGGGGTCCTTTGTATTCGAACCCTTTCAGGAATATTTCACGAAATCGCGAGGCTCGATGAAAGGGACTGTGTAGTGCCTATTTCAGATTTTAAGTTATGTCGGGTCTGTATTTCTATGCTTCGATTATACTCGGTTACTTTTTAAATATCTGCATTTAATTCATACGAAGGTAGAGATATTAGGCTTTGGAAAGAAATGATAGAGAGTATTAGCTTCAAATTCCGACACATCCAGAATTAATAATATGAAATGGGACACTGATGAGCTCATTTTTGTATATTTTTTCATTTTAATAACAGGGTTTTTTCTTGTTTTTTCTTTTTACATAATAATTTGTACGACTTTCTCGTCGCTAAATTCTTTGGGGAAGTTAATATTAAAAGGCGCCTTACCAGTTTTTAGTCAGAAATAGCTACTCTTCATTTGTTTAACTGCATTTTACATTTTTTTCTTTTAACCTCTTTACATTTTTCTTCAGTTTTTTCCTTCTCCTCACTGTATTGAAAATTAATTTGCAATTTGATAGAAGTTTAAAATCGAAGTAGGTGTATAAAAACTAAAATTTACAGCGATCTTGATTCAAAAAATCTCCCAAAAATATGACGAAAAAATGAAGTTTTCGAAAATTTATGAAAATTTATGATTTGACACAGATAAAAATTAGTTCGCGGGGGATTAATAAAATCGCTAACAAATCTGAAAATACTACAGGTTCCTAAAATATGTGCGCTAGACGTATTATTTTTTCTCCACTTCTGGAAATCAAATTCTCGATTTTTCTGACATGAAAAATAATTTTCGATTGTCGAAGTCTGTTGTGGTCCCGAGAGGTGGACCATCACCCCAGCTCCGAAAGTCTAATTATCGATTTTTCAGGCTTGAACAATAATTTTCCGTGAACTGCTTATTTTGTTGATCGAAGTATTTTATGGATTCAACATGTGGACCCTCAACCCCAACTCCGAAAATCAAATTCTCGAATCTTCGGACTTCAGTATTCATTTTTCGTGAACCTTTTATTTTTTTAAATAAAATCTATTGTGGACTTAAGAGGTAAAGCTCGTCCTGAACTCTGGAAATCTAATTCTCAATTCTTCAAATTTCTGAATTTAGGTAAACCTCCCCATTTTTCAACTGATACATTTTGTACACTGGAAAAACGGGACTCGCGTCCTCAACACCGAAAGAGTATATTTTCGTGTTTTCGTTGGTGAACTTTTTTCGATTGAAATAATTTGTGGTTCCGAGGGGTCGACCGCACCGCAACTCCGGTAATCAAATTCTCGATTGTAGGTGTTGAAAAACAATTTTCCATAAACCCCTTATTTTTAATCGAGATCTTTTGTGGATCAAGGAATAACTCTCCCACCTACGACGAAAATCTAAAACTCGATTTTCCGGCTTCTCAAAGTTATTCTTGGTGAACGTCTCCTTTTTTCAATTCGAATAATACGTTAACCCTCTTCTAATAATTTACATTTGTTTTAATAATAGTTAGATTATAGCAGCAAGGCAATAACACTCCCAGTAAATAATAATATAATATTGTGGACCCGATGGGTTGTCTCCGCCCCAATTCCGAAAATCTAATTCTCGATCTTTCAGCCTCTCAAGATTATTCATGGTTAACTTTTTTCGATTCAGATCTATTGTGGACCCATTGGGTTGACTCCGCCCCCAACTTCGGAAATTGAGTTCTCTATTTTGTCGGCTTAAGAAATAATTTTCCGTGAGCCCCTGTTTATTTCTTTGTTCGAAGTCTTTTGTGGACCCGTGGAGTGAGCCCCCGCCCACAATTTCGAAAATCTAATTTATTCTTGATTTTTCGGTCTTCAAAAATATTTTTGGTGACTATTTTTTTATTTTAATTGGAATCTTTTATGGGGTCAAGGGGTAGACCACGCCCCCAACTCTGGAAGTCCAATCCTCGATTATTCAGGCTTGATAAATAATTTTCCGCGAACCTCTTATTTTGTTGATCGAAGGATTTTGTGGATCAGACGGGTGCCTCCCATCCCCAACCCACAACCAAAAATAAAAATTTTCGATATTTTGGCCTTTAAAAGTACGTATTGTTGCTGTAATTCATTTTTCGGTCGAAATCTAATGTGGATTTGAGAGGTGAAACGTATCCCGAATTCTGGAAATCTAACTCTCGACACTACGAAATTCGCAATTGTTTTTAACTTCTTTTTCGATTGATACATTCCATTGACCCTGCTCCCAACTCCGGAAGTCTAATTCTCGATTCTTCGGTCTTCAACAATAGTTTTCTGTGAACCCCTTACTTTGTTAATCGTTGTATTGTATATGGATCAAAGAGGAGGATTCCTCGCCCCCAACTCCGGTCATGAAATTCTTGATTGTTAGGGGTTGAAAGATGATTTTCCGTAACCCTTCTATTGTTTGATCGAAATCATCTGTGGACCGAAGGGATAGACTCCCCCCCCCTCACCTCCTAAAATATAAATCTCGATTTTTCGGGTTTTCAAATTTATTCTTGATGAAATTTTTATTTTTTTGATTCAAATCTATTGTGATCTCGATGGGTTGACCCTGCCCCCAACTCTGGAAATCAAATTCTCGATTTTTCTGACGCGAAAAATAATTTTCGGTGAACCCCTTCTTTTTCTAATCGAAGTCTTTGTTGAACCCATGGAGTGGTACCCCACCCAAACTCTGAAAATCTAATTCTCGATTTTTTGGCCTTTAGAAATATTTTTAGTGACCTTTTTAGTTTTTCAGTTGTAATTATTTGTGGGGTCCAATGGTTGACCCAGCTATCAACTCTGGAAGTCTAATTCTCGATTTTTCAGGCTTTAGCAATAATGTTCCGTGAACCCCTGTTTCGCTGGTCGAATTATTTTGTCGATCTGATGGGTAAACCCACACCCGCAACTCCAAAAGTCCAATTTGCCAATTTCTAGATTTTGCTAGAAACTGCAAAGCAGCACTCCTGAGGGTTAGCAACCTTGTAATAAATTGACCTTTTACCCTCTCCCTCTAGTTCACGCGGTTTGGTATCGAAATTGAGAAGCGAGTACAGAAGCCGCAGCGCATTCTCATAGAGATAAATTATCCTGAGATTGATGGGCAAATAAATCTTTATAAATTTATCCTATTCAGGATCCAACTCAACCAGATAACAGAAATTTTTAAAATCAACGAGTGTTATAAAATCTGAAAATTTATCGACAGGCATGGAGGTTTATCTTCGCGCGGGATTTATTCTGGGCGAGGGAAGGATTTCCTTTCCTTCCGGATCTTCTATTTCGAGGCTATTCAGTGTAAATTTTGCGAACTCGGAGATACTCTAACACTGGAATTTCCAGCTCTTCAAGTCTGCTTCAATGTTCAATGTGAAAACCATCATGCCCCTTCTATGTTTGGTAACATTAAGACTTCAACTTGAAATGGGTAATAACTTCAGTTAATGGCAAAAAGACTAAACTTTTCTCTACTTTTGCGCAATCCCTTAGGAGCTATTCAAGTCTAAATGTGAAATAATATTCTTTATTCTGATATTTCTCCTTCGTCAACGTCCCTCTCTCCCTCTACAATCGACACGTGTAATTCAAATTAATTTTATATAACTTCGCATAGGTTTTAAAATTGAAAATTTACTCTAATGATGAGGTATAATAACGAAATATGCGGTAACTTTAAATGGCAAAGAAATTATTTCAGAATTTAAGATATTTTATTAATTATTTCTCTCGCTTCAGTAGATGAGAAAATTGTTATAATCTTAAACTTTAATTTCCTTTTTCACGTCGCTAGGTACTGTTTAGTAATTTTTCTTAGCCTTATTTACCGTCTCACATTCCTCACTTTTTCCTATTAAATCAGCTTTGTACTCCGATGTAAATGCTACTGAATGAAGAAAACACACGGAGCTGAGTGCACACGCAAGAGGGAAAATAAATCAGTAATATTCACCCGGTAATAATGGCACCTAAAGTGGCTCATATATCAGTCCGATATTACTGTACGTTATTTTCATAAAGGAATATCTTCTCTGAGTCGAAAATTTGATATTCAAGAGATTGTAGCTTTTAATCCACGTACGAGCATTTCGCTCTTGTTATTTGTCCGTGCGTGAAATTCGCCAGGCCCTTAACTGAAACCACCCAAGCGGAGAAAATGCATTAGAGGTTTTCTGTTAGTCTAAGGCAAAATTTAAGTACCTACGCCCATTTGATCGCCGTGTCGTGCTTAAATATTTTATCGAATGTTTGTGAATTTGAATATTTTATGTAACGAGATATTCTTCTTAATTTACGGATAGGAAAATTGAATATCAGTCGAGTTTCGTTGAACTCGGAGGTACTTCAATCAGCAGGACAGAAATTGGTAAATTCTGATTGATAAAATTGGCTTTTCTTTTTGCAAGCAGTTTTGTGTTCATTTCTCACGCTCGCTGAAAAATGATTCACGTTTCGGAGTCTGCTTAGCTACGACACCACCAGGGTGGAACAAAAACGCCCAATTTTGCTTTCCGTTTCCAAAGTCAAATCGGTCTAAAAACTCGCATGTTGACATAAAAAGAAGTAAGAAGTTTTGTTGAACAATATTGAATTTTCCCATGACTAAAGGGGACAAAAGGATTGAATGAATTTTAAATATGTAGTTCACCCTCACCCTCATTCTCACCACGAAAACAGTTTACAAATTACAACGATCAAAAACGGTTCAGTTTGGCTAACTCCCACCGCCGCACCCTCATATGCCCTGATAGACTACCCCTTCCCATTCAAGTATAGTGTATATTTGATATGAGGAGGTAGCCTTGAAACGGAAGTAAGTAGCTTATTGCGGTGTACAGGAGGTACAGATGGTGGGGTTAGTGAACATAGGCCATTTTCAAGCTTATAGTATCCTTTTTATCGCTACATGTGTTTTTAATTTAGAAAAATTAAGATAATGTTGAAATAGAGGGTGTGTCAAAGTACATGACTTCCCTTCAACCAGGTAAGTAAGCAACCTGTAGATATGTTTGCTTGCTCTTACACTTGAAGGGGCAACGATTTGGATATATGGACGCTGTTTAACAAAAGGGAACTAACCCACAAAATCTCCTTTTTGAGAACACGTGATTCGAAGTTCAAGAGAGCCATGTAGAAACTATATGGCATTGCGTTTATTGATAAGCTTTTTTCAACGTGAGTACACATTTTTGAATCGGGGGCCCAATTTTGAAAAATTCTACGTTTTACGCTCTTTCCAACGATACTAATAACTCATTTTGTTTACAAATGTGGGTTAGTTCCCTTTTGTTAAAGAGCGTCCATATAAGGAAATTATGCACAACATTAATGAAATAATTCATCTCCAGCATTGCTAGTAGATAGACTAGGGGAACTGTTTGTTGGTATTACCAGAAGACAACAACAACAACGGCAACTCTGAAAAAACAGAATCGGATCAACAAGGTGTCTACAAAATAAATTTTGGCTGAAAGTTACGCATAAAAATTCTCATATTCTTTAAAATTTTCTGCAAAAATTGTCCACTGGATACTGTGATTTTCCGCGTTAATCGTTTCCCTTCTTCATACATTTTAAAAATATTCTTTAGCCTCACTTCTACATACCTATTTTAGATCTTGAGTTTAAAAATTTAGATGAATGCGATATTAAGACCTTCAAATTCTTATTCGTCGAAATATTCCGATTTATAGAAAGTACCAGGCATATAACTGAGAAAGACCAGAGGCCGTGCTTTCTGGTCACTTCGTTTACTCCCAGTAAAATTTCCTACTAATACTAAAGACATTACTATAAGTGAGAAGAAGAATTTTTATGAGTTTTTTTTTTTTTTTCTTAGTACAACTTTTCTAAAGTGTAAATTTCAATTGCATAATTATCAAAATCTTTTGCACGAAAACTAAAATAAATAGGCATGAGACCGCAAGGATTATTCTTGAGGATATGAAAGAGGCAATCATTTACCGCCGAATAATCACTGGGTCTGGAAAATAGTTTCTGTAAAAATCGAGAAAGAGGAAAATTTTTATACAATTTTTTTCGTGAACCCGATAATGATTTTTTTTAGTTGTTGCTGTTTACTGTCTTGCGCAATATCTCGCGACGTATGGACGGCACAGAAAAAATATTCCTGACAAAACTGAAGAATATTGAACTAACCACACGAAAGGTCTAGTAAAATTTTTGCGTAAAATAATAAGTTCTGCGAATAACCGAATTTTTGAATTATACATAGTTTCCTTAAAATATCTGTAGTTCATTACCCTCGGTCATTCATATCGCTATGAAGATGCTAAAAACAAGTTGCATACCTAATTTCAGAGCAATATTCAATGGTATTATTCGTGCAGTGCTTTTGGGAACAGGAAAATGATCTCGCTTAAGTCCAAAAATATTTTTCTAGGTTTTTCATCTGGTTTGTCATAATAAAAAATTTAATTTTCACTGGATAACCTTTATGCCTTTGTTTTCTTTTGGCGAATTTATATGTTAACATTGAACGAGGAAGACCACAGTAATGTACCAAATTCGCAAAGGTTCCAGACCTCTCCCTTTTTATTTTTATTTCTATCTGTTTGTTATACTGATCAATCTCAAAAATTAGTCGACAAAACTAAAATTCAATTACCTAACAAAATTTGAAAAATTTTTTACATACGTTTTTTCCTCTTTTTTGTCGTTTCCTCTTCCCGGTTCCAACTGACCAACATTTCTAAAATTGACAAGCCAAAAAATAAGCCTCTACGCTTTACGACATTTTGCAAACTGCTGATCTGATTTTGTTAACTCTCTCAATGCTGGACTCAGGAAAATAGGTACGTCCTTCCAAATGAATATATTTTTAATGCTCATCAAGGAAAACTATTTGGAGGTTTAGTACCAAGTCAACACAACTCATCTCTGCCGACGAAACTAATTTGGAAAATGTTTCATCTGAGTTCAGGGTCCTCTAAGATTTAAATTTGTGGTTAATCAAGATTACACAATAGGGCGACCCTTATTTATTATTGGTGGTTTTTCGCATTTTTTCAGGGGCGCCCTTTATATCAGATTCCACGGGATGAAAGAATTTCTTGCAAAATTTCAGGTCGATCAGATAAGAAGAACACGGTTCTCATTTCCACCCCCTTCTTCTGAACATATACACCGAGACCTGAGTTTTCAGCTGAATTTTTCTTTTCTCAGACCCTAACAATATTAAAAATCTCGTTATTAGAAAGAAAGAAAAACAAAATCATTTTCGTGTTTCCAAATACACCGTACGATAGCGGGACACCCGACATACAATGTGCAAAGCTGCTGAATATTGGTTTGAGTACCTTCAAGTCTCTGACGCGATACCCCAAAGAGTGGATTCCACGGCGGAAGGTGAGGTATTGGCCTGAAATTGATATAGGTATGCAATTAATTGTTTTAGTATTTTAATAGTGACAAGAATAACTGAGGGTGATGAATCACAGACTTTTCAAATTTAAGGACACCATATAAAATTCAGTAATTCGATCATATTAGCAAAACTTTTCATTCTACGTAAAAATTGCACTGAACCTTTTTTGTGGAAAATTTAGTTTTAATTTTGTCATGAACGTGTTTACTGTATAACCCACAGGAAGGGAGATATTGTCTACAATTCAAACTTACTCTCCTTTCTCCTCTTGTAGCGCCGTTATCTCGCCTCGGATTTTTCAGGAATTGTCCAGAGAGTGCCATGGGGTGGTAAAGAATAATCTTGCCGAGTTTTATCTCTGCGCAATGTTTTACATTTTAGAATCTCCTTATTTACTGGACTATAGGTCCTTCAAACAAAATTTCAGCGTCTAAAGTCACGAAATTCTATAATGTCACGCTGAAATGTGTAGACTGTAGATCTCTAGAAAATAGGAGAAACTTGAGATCATGGAATCCGTTTTGGAATCTTCAGAAAGTTAGGGAGATGAAGCTTTCCCTCCTTCCTTCAATTTCGAAAGGGTGAAACACTTTAATTTCCAAACCTATTCTACCGTTCCTGTCATCGAGGTTTCAAATTAAACGGATTGACGAAGCACTCTTTAATTCCTAGGCGAATTACCTCGAATTCTTTCTCGTAATTTAGGCATTTCATACGTTTTCCATGAAGAATGGAGGTTTATTGTTCTATTAAAAGATTACGATTGTTTATAGTTGTACATTAATCGTAAACAGCAAAGTTTAAAGAATAACGAATACCCTTACATTAGCTTTTAATTTACATGGTCCAACGATGTTTTTAGACAGGCGGTAATTTATGGAAATCTGGAAAACAGGCTGCAAGGATTTCGATTTAACCTTCCTCGCGTTTGCGAATTTACGAGACTTTTTACCTGTAATAAATTGACGGGCATTAGTATCCCTTTTATTTTTTAAATTCCCGGAATTTCACGCTGTATTTAGTTTTATTTTTTCCATTTGATGCAACTTTTGTTCCAAATTACGCGAACATCTTACACTCTGACCGGAGGAGAAGCTCATTAATTTTAGATAATCACTATTACGACCTTCATTAAGAGTAAATCATCTACATATGCCGGGCTCGACTACATTTTGACTCGAATCACCAACATCGTAATTAGAGTTATAAATTCGCCTTCCATTTTGGTACCTCTGAAGCAGATACAGGGCCATGAGAAAAATTAGCCTCGTTTCTCTTTCCAGTCGAAAAAAATCCGCTTTTTGCCAAGCGTTTAGCGATTACATTTTTTCAGTTCTGCGCTCTGTTTTCGGTATTTTCGACTAGGAAAAAAAGTAACACGTTGAAAATTTAGAGAACCGAATCAGCATTTTTTATTATTGTCGACTATATATATATATACCTGTATTCAGTCTCAAGGCGCGGATTTTATTATTTTCCCCTTCGTCATGCGCCACCGCTGAAGAGGAATTTATAAAAATCCTTAAGTAAAGAGAGCGACTTTTCTTATGACAGTACGGTTCTTTGGGTATTTTGCCAAAACATGATTCCCTCGTTGATTTGAATATCTTGTTTCTGATTCCTTCCAAAACTGAAAGTACTTGCTAAGGTATATTCTTCAGACCGAATTAGGTAACGCAGCTTTTTTCTCTATATACAATTATACATCTACATAAACAGTCTCTGGACTGTCATTCGTAGTGCACTCTATGAATCGGATTTTGAAATACGTGTACGTTAGGATATGCCTTATTTTTAAAATTTTTGAATTTTTAGATAGTTCCCCTAAGTTTCTCCTTATCATAATGAAAGTAACGTCATTTAATTTTCAGTTTTTTAAAATGATATTCTCCTGCTCCCCGTGGGCCTTGAAGCTTACCATGTACATAAGTAGTTTACATAAGGATATTCCAGGAAACATCTCATCAACCACAAACGACTTCATCGAAGCAAACAAGATAAGTGCAATAAAATGTACTGAAAGTAAATAAAAATGTGAACAATTTCAAAAAACAAAATTGTACGTCTGGTCAACTCTTGAATTTGATATCAAGAATCTCAATTTTAGAGAGAAAAAGAAAAAAACTATATTTACCTTGGAACAGTGGCAGGCCAACTTTTTTACACTCATTCTTCGCGCTGATTCCAAATCAGATCTGAAAATTTCAGTGCCAACCCCTTTTTCATATTACAAAAAATGAAAAGCTCAAGTACCAATAGTAACACTTGACAAAACCAAAAACACACAACCTGAGTTTCTAGACTACTTTTATACGCAGATTCCAAATCAGTTCGTGAAATTTCGATTCGAACTTTTCCTGGTTGAACTATAGGCCTTTAGAAGCCCAAAAATGTAAAATTCAGGCTGTAGAAGCCTCGTATTCAAGTTCTAGAATCGGATTCGATATCATAAATGTTTTTTTCAGGAAACACTTTATCAACCAGAACAGGCTTCATCGAAGAAAATGAGACAATAATTGCAATAAACATGCTCTAAAATTAGATAAACATTTGAATAATTTCAAGAAATAAAATTGTCATCTGGTTCCAGATTGAATTTTTGGCGAATTTTTGAATTTAAAATTTTGAAACAAAAAAACGTTTACTCAGAAATTATAGCAAATCGACTTTCTCAGATTAAGTTTTCACGCTGATTTCAAAACGGACCTTCTAATTTTGATACCAGTCTTTTTTCGATACTAAAAAAAGGCCGCTAAAAGGCTAAAGTGCCAATAGTATGACTTAACGAAACCAGAAATACAATTACAGTTCCTAGATTACTTTCATAATATGCTGATTCCAGATCAGTTCTCAAAATTTTGACTCAGACTTTTTTTGACTTTTAAACAAACCTCTGGAAGCCCAAAAATGCCGAATTCTGACATTAGAAGCTTTGTATTCAAGTTCTAAGGTCAGATTCGAAATCCTATGTAACCTGGATGATCCCTTCAAATACCATCCTTCAAGATACATACGGCTCTTATTTTGGCACTGGTTCTATAAAAATTTACAGGGAATGAATGATAGGTAATCAATCTGCGTGGAAAATCTTGAGTAAATAGTGGTAGCAAAATTTTAAGGTCTGATTTTGAATCAGAGTGACGAAATTAACTAAGAAAATTGATTTGCCTTTAATTCAGTGAAAAAACTGATTTTTCAAAATCGAGTTTTTAGGTTCCCAATCTGAAAATTTCGCCAAAAATTCAAACTTGGACTAAGAATGGACTCTTGTTTTTGAAGTTGTTGAGGTTTTCATTTACCTTTAGAATATGTTTACTGCAATCGCCTTATTTTATTTTACTTATTTTTATTTTATAAAGTCGTTTTTGGTTGATGAAGTGTTCCATGGAAAATCTGTATGTAAATAATTACATATTAAACTTCAAGTCTCGCAGGGCATAGGTGAATATTATTATTAAAAAAATGAAATTTCAGTAGCGTTACCTTTACACAATAAGGGAAAGCTTGAGGGGACGTCCCATCCAAAACTGGAAAATTTTTAAGATAGGGGACACCCTAGTGCATGTGCTTGTTACAGTATACGGTCAAGTCTTCACCTTAAATTCTTTGCCGGTAAGTTTTTCGTCGGTAAAATTCTTCACCGATAAATTCTTCGCCAACAAATTCGTCGCCTCATAGATAACCTTCACTTTTGACGATTCTTTTTGCTGATGCAACTTCGACCTGACGAATGCTTCACCGTGATCATATCATTTTCCTTCTCGCTTAAACAAACTTGAAGGGTAAGGTCGCTTGTCACATTACAATGTGGTACGTATTTTCCAATTGATTAGAGAGGGGAGCGCACACAACTCTTTAAATCTGAATCAGTATAATAAGTCACCTCCTGATTCGATTGGTGACCATTTTTAGTATAACTTATTAGATTAGTACTCGTATGTCGAAAAATCTGCGACATCTGCAGTGAACTTATCGCTGATTCAGATTTAGGAAAAAGCAGTAATGTCATACTATGTGCGAATGATAAGAGTAGTGAAGAATTTCCATAGGTGAAGAATTTTTTAATCTACCGGCAAAAAATTTTTGTTGGAAAAAACTTACCGACGAAGAATTTAACCATCAAAAAATTTCTCAACCTAAGGATTTACCGAGGAAAAATTCTGGAACCATTCCTCACATACACCAATTTGACATCGTCAACTAACTGTTCCCTAAATATTTAGTTGTTAAATTTCTCAATGATTAGATACAGGTGAGCAAATACTGTTTGAAAAATTTTGTACGTCTCCAAACTCCCGGAGTTCCTCACGAGTCCAAATTAAACTTGTTTATAATCTCCAGAAACGATATTTTTGGATTTGAAATGCACGTTTACTCTCTTTATCGATACCAGAATAAATGCTTCATTTACTAGTAAAAGTGAACCTCTGACCTATTGAGTTTACACTGCAGAATCAGAAAGTAAATTCCTTTTGAAAAATTCTAATCGCCTTTGTACAGAGAGAGAGAGCTCATCCGAAGAACGAATCCCATTTTTCAAAGTCTTAAAAACTAACAAGAATCGAAAATAACTTTCACCTTCATTCCGGTGACCAGCTGACATGTTCACAGATGTTTTACAGAAGTTTGGTTATTTATTGCCCTTATCCAGCAAGTTTTACTGATCCACCGGCCTATCTTTTGTCGATGTTCCTGTCACAAAACCACACAATATCTTTCTTATTAATAATAAGTTTTCTCAATCGTACTTCTACCTAATTCATACTGTATGAAATTTTTGCAAAAAGTGAAACATTCTGAAACGTTTCGAATATGGAAAGTTTTTAATGAAGTCGCAGGAGCGATATCATAACACTACACAATAATTTGTGACTTTTTGAAAAACATTGATATGAGAATATATGATTCTACTTGTATTTTCAACGAGGAATTCAATGCCGATTATAATTTTTTAATTAGGTATACGTGGTTCATTTCCCCTTATTTCCTTATTATTATTATTATTATTATTATATTCTCCTTAATGCGATTTTTAGTATCATCAAGATGACAGCACTTATCAAACAACTATGCGCCCGTTCAGTATTGTTGTCAGAATCAGTGTAACTATTCGTGGTAATAAAAAGGAATAAAACGTGAAAATTTTGATAAAATTTTAATTTTGAATATGGAAAACGAGAGGTTCTCCAGAAAAATGGTGAACGCAGTATTCAGCATTCAAAATATAACTAAAATCATATAATCTCATCCTATTGTTTTTTATGCTGTTGTGTAGTGTAATATTCTCTTACACATACAACTAATTTTTCTTTCCGGTTAGTTGTATTGTTTTTCAAAACAACTGTTTCTTTCTATCTGCAAGCTTCTACCCTGTCATCTTGTGTACCTAGGTATATGTATACTTTTTTTTTGTTCTCCTCTCTCTCTCTTCACCTCCTTATATCCGATGCGCAATCAGTTACCCTCTAGTTACCCAGTTACCCATTTGTTACCCTCGAATTACCCTCAGATTACCATTGTTCCTCTCTAGTTACCCGCGGCGGAAAAGTTACTCATTTGTTACCCTCGGTTACCCTCAGATTACCCTTGTTCCCCTGTAGTCACCCTGGTTCCCCTTCAGTAACCCGGGTAACTTGTGGGATTTCGCGCATCGGGAAGTACGGAACGAATTTCATTGAAACGCTTTCAATCGATACTTTAGTGAGGTTATTTACGATACCGCTTAAAGTAAGAAATAGATTGCACTTAAATATGCACGGATCATTTCACAAAAAATATGTACCTATTTTCCTGCGTGGTAGTGTGACATCATTCGGATCAACCAAAAAAGAAACAAATAAACGAACGAACAAGCCAACTTCTTCTACCAAAAAGGAAATTTACTATTCATCGATTTTATTTAAACCATAACAGGTTGGTACGCCTTACAATTTGTTAATTATTTGAACGAATACCCAGGATCAAACTTCTTAGAAACCAAACAGATGATAACCTGAGGCTATCACGGCCAAACCCTTTCACTGACGTAGGTAATGCTTCTACAAAAATCATCAGATAACGCACGAGTTGCAAATGCATTGTTGATGATATTAAAGTGGATACTGTAATCTAACCTCAAAATTCATTAGGTGCAGCTGTAAAGAATTAGCCAACTTTTTCACTCGGTAAATATTTAATACAGCGTCTCACTTTCGAAAGAACACTTCCCCAAAACTTTTGTTCTAATGCCGACAGTATCGTTGATGCGAATAATAATTACATTATTCAGCTTTTAGTTCGACTGCAAATGGCTTTGCCGTAATATAGAGATACCTATTGATAAATAATTTTCTTAAAATAAGAGTCGAGTGAGTTTTTCTCTGTAAATGACATTGTAATTTTCTCCACTCGAAGTTTCTCTTTCCATTACGTTTTCTTTAACTTCCAAATTTTCTTATCATTCTGAGTATTAAAATTTTTTTTTAAACCTTTTTTATGAAAATAATGTCTTACGTTTACCGAAAATAAGCAAATTCATAATTAATGAGGTCTCGTCATTGCATTGTGTAGTGCTTTCAAATGCAAATTCGCTATTGTTATCACTTATAAATTTTTATTTTCAAAAAGAAAATGCATTAGATAGTTTTCTCGGCAAATTACGATAAAGCAGGTACCTACATTAATAGAAATGAAATATTCGTTACCATCGGTAATTAACTATACTCATTAGAGAAATAACTATACTTTTCCTTATTAATTTCACCAGCATACGAAAAGTTCCTTTTTTGTTTTGATTTACATCAGCTGGAAATTTCGCGTCGGGAAGGTCCACGCAGTTCAACTTTGGAAAAGTTTTATTATTATAATATTTTATAAATTGAAGAAAGATGTAGAATATTGTAAATAATAGCTGCGGGAGAAGGAGAACCGCCAGTGAATGAAGTTTTTAAACAAACGGTGGAAGTTTTTGTAAAATGCTAATTTATTAAGAATAAATTAAAATGGGAGCAGATTTTAAAAATAGAATCGCAACTCGATGATCGTAATTTTTTCCTTTCGAACGAATGCGTGAAGTACGGTGGTTTGTGACTGAAAAATAAATACAGAAGTAATATCTGAACTATTTTTTCAGTAAACCATTTAAAATGGAGTGTAACGAGATTCGCACCAAAAAACGCACGAAAACACGTACTACAAAGTTTTAATGTTACACTAATACAAACGCACAAAAACAGTAGCTAGATCGCTTTAAGAACGCACAGTTTATCGCATACAAAAACTAGACTATACGGCGATGGGCCAGCGGCCTTTATGTACCCCGGTATTATCGGCGAAACTCCTTATCGCTGTCGTTATCAAACTTCTATTCTGCTGCTCAAAACGTGTCGATTTTCCTTCGCTTATCTCGAATGTTCAGGATTATTCGCCACAGGAGATATTTGTATATCATATGGAGAAAACATAAGGATAGGAAAAACGTAGGGAAATCACACGGAGAAATCATTTGGGAACCCCACGTGAGGATTGGGAATATTAAATAAGAAAATCACTTACGAAAACCGTAGGTATATTTATGGAAAAATAGTGCGAAAATTGCTTTCTATTCGAGCTAATCTTCATGACTTGTTTGCACGACTTCCTCGAAGTGCAAATGATAAGACATAATTTAGACATAGTAACAGCTCAATAAGCCATTATGTCGAATCATCTGAAATAATTTTCGGCAAGAGAGGGAGAGTGAAAAGGGAGTTCAGGTTTTTAATACTACTTACATAGAGAGATTCAAAACAAAATGTTTTCACTTTTCTAATTTTAACGACTGGCTACAAGAATTTACCGATCGTCAAATTTTCATAGGCTTGGGTAACATCGCAATCTAAATAATATATCATAGGAGTATTATTTGAAAGTTACAAAATTAGCGTGATGGTATTTATATCGTATGTATTGTCTAGTAATATAAGATAAAGAATAATATCACCGTTTAATATTGTGATACAAATTATATTATTTATATCACTATATAAATGGTAACATTTTTACGGTTACAGAACCCATTCTGACGAAACGTAAATATGTTTGTATACTCTTACATTTGAAGGGACAAAGATACAGACCTTTGAAGACATAGTACACAGCATAACCAGAATTGTTTTCTCAATATAGCAAATAGATTCATTGGTGAAACTTTTTGGTAATAATAGAAGACAGTTATGGCAACTACAGAGGATAATAACAATCGGATCAACAAGGTGTTCACAAAATCGATTTTATTTGTAGTTTAAAACTATATAGGAAAATTTTCCACAGAAACTGTCCTCTAGACTCGATAATTTTTTCGCAATAAATGGTCCCCTCCTTCATATTATCCAAAAATACTCTTTAGCCTCATTCCTACCTCGAGTTTGAAAATTGTGATAAATGCAGACTTGGTATTTATGCTCAGAAAAATTGCATTGAAAAAAAATAATAAATACATAAGAAACAAATAAATTGTGAATGTTCTTTTCCCATGGCAATTTCTCAGGTATTAGTGAAAAAATCTGGTTAGGAGTGAACGAAGTGAATACAAATTGCAATATTGCATTACATGTTTACATAATACGATGTAGATATGCACGATACTGATTTTACAATTATATCATTATGAATTGTACATAGTGATTATTTTAACATTCACGTGATAACTAACGTTAATAGAATATTAAAACTTGAAAGAAATTTTGGAAATTATTAAGTGAAGAACTTTTCTTGTTATTGATAGGTACTAGTCCCTTTCCCACTGGTCAGAGACAAAGTTTGTTCCAGCGGTGGCAGCCTTTGTATAGCGTGTGTAGCAAAAGTTTCTACACCTCGGAAAAACGTTTGCTACACCTCAAAAATGATTGCTACACCCCGAAAAATCTCCCTTTTTTTAGAACTTTTTAATCCAAAATCATCTTCATCTAAGAGTACAGAGTACAGATAGGTTTTGCAGTTGTAGTAAAATAAGTAGAAATTTTTTGCGTTGAAGAACAACTAACAACTTTTCTTCTTCTTCTTCTTCTTTTTTTTTTTTTGGGGGGGGGGGGTATTTTGGTGATAGAAGCCCCTGAAATTACCTTGAAATTTTTGCTACACCCCAAAAAATCGTATATTTTTTACTCTTGTCAAAATGGGGTTTTGCTACACCTAAAAATAATCAAGGCTGCCACCGCTGGTTTGTTCCAATAAAAAGGAGGACATGAATCATCAACTTTTTTATTTTATTTTAAATGGCAGCACAGTGAATAAGTTCTTAGTTTTAGATACGAATAGACAAAGTTTCTGATGTAATAAAAGCGTTTGACATGGAAGAATATTTCAGTTAGATTTAAAGTCAGGCTATTTTTTGAATTTTTTTAAAATCTCGAAAGTAGTTTATGCATTCTTGAAAGTTACATTCACGATTTTAAATTCAAAATTTATTCTACAAGCATTCTAAACAATGTAGGTTTTTACAGTAGCGATGCGCAATGAAGCAAGCATATTTTTTCATTTGTTGGGCTGTTTTTTTCAAACCTGGAAACTGCAAGGTTATAGCAAAGCAAACTGCAAATTATTAGAATTTTATATGCTTTTACTACTGGGTATATTTGAGTAAAAACGTAACGAAAAACCTAACGTTTCCCCGACACGAATTCAATGGCTGACATTTCTATGGAAATTTATTTTAGCATTTTATATGATTTTACTACTGAGTATACTTGAGCGAAAAACCTAACAAAAAACCTAAGGCCCCCCCCCCCCCGACACGATCCGCCGACACGAATTCAGTGATTGACATTTACAATCTGCAGCCGTGTTGTTGACAGAAATTCCCATGCCCCCCGACACGAAGCCAGACCGTATGATTTAGCTCTTCATTTTTTATTAAGGTACGAAAGCATATAATATGTTACACTATGTGTCTCTGTGGGAGACACGTATTTTTGGATAGTTAACTGATTAATGAACGGATTGACCTGACTGACTGACTGATTTTATTAGGGTACGAAAGCATATAAAATGTTACACACGTATTTTTGGGTAGTTGACTGACTGATTAACCGACTGACCTGACTGACCCGACTGTTTTTATTGAATGGCGGGAATCAAAAATTTTCGTATTGTTAAGGGGGGAAAAGTTCTCTTAAGATGCATGAATTTGCTAACAGAGTACCTGAAATTACCAATTTGCCGACATTGGAAGATGATTGGGGACGAGCCGCGTCCAGCTCCCCCTCATCAACAACAAATTTAGACATGACATTTTTCCTGTGATATACTTGTTTATAATATTATCGCAATTTGGAGAAAATATCACAATATAGTTAGCTATATCCTAAACTGAGAGATTATAATAGTGATATAATATCTGAGATAAATTATATAAATGTCAAATAATAGGTGCTCGTCTTTGCTTCCTCAACATAAAGGGGGGCACACTCCATTCGTCGCTACAGTCCAGCCCATTATCACCTCCTTTACGCAGCCTTTGAAATTTATAGATACGAACGCACACTATCAATCTCTCAGAACTGAATTTATCCTCACCCACTTGAGAATAGATCATCCCAGACTGACCCACTCTTTTCTTCTGTCTGACCTACAGCCTCCTATTTGTTCCCTTTGTCAGTTCGAAGATCCGTACTCTACTCCTGCTTGACTTCCGATACTCTTCGTCACCAATTAGAACTCCATACCCCACTATCCGACCTCTTGTCCTCAGTCTCCACACATCCAATCTATGCTCCTTTTCCCCACCCACCTTGACATTGTACACCTCCTGCAATCTCCCGAGTTATACGACACATAGCTCTCAGTCCAGTGGGTGTCAAAACATCTTTCTTATTCGATTTATCACACTTAAGAAAATTGGATAGGGCGCTATTCTCCCAACTTGTATACTTCGTGTTCAAAAACAAGAAGTTTAGCCTCACCGGAGAACATCCTCAAATTTAGTAAATTTCATTCGGGGTTCTTCCGTGCAATATTTTTTTCCTGCCTGTTTTTATGGGATTCGTTCTCACAATTTGAAAAACTACAGTAGTTCTGGGAGGAAGGAGTACATTCGTACTGATATCTTTAACGAGAAGACGATGAAAAAAAGAAATATACGGTTGACATGCACAAACAGAATACGAGAGAAGGGATTGAAATATAACAAAAAACCGCCGAGTATGGGGAATAAATTTATGATGTGTTATAAAGGATGGCGATGGTGTCAACATTTATAACGCCACTTCCAAGATTGTGCGAAAGGAAATTCCGCGGAAAACATACTACGGAAATGTATACCGGAGTGCGATTTGTGATTTTAAGCGTATCGTACATAAAAAGTGCTTCTTCATTTTCTTCATATCATTTCCGCAAAAATTTTCTCGATTTTCATGAAAGCAATCAAAGCGGAATCCTTGACGTCTTTCGTTCTAAGTGGTTCTTCTAAATTAGTATAATACAATACGTTTCAGCGGCAATATCTACAGGCTTCGTTGCTACTTGTATACAGAAACTGCGTAAAACGAACTCTCAAAAATTATCAAAAGCTTTGCGAAGAGAAAGAGAATACTTCAGTTCACCCATTTCTGGTTAAGACGTTGCCCAAGATTTCGGCGATATCGGTTTCCTCATTCCCCCAAACGAACAGCGCAGCAAAAATTACTCGAGCTTTGCGAAAAAACTACACAACCAAAAAGCTGCCTATTAAAAAATGGAGGCTAATATTTTTCCAACCCCTATCTTCAACGATCACCGTATTTTAATTCGGAAGTTCTGTACACCGTTTTTGACGCGGTATAACGAAAAGCTTTCCAATATTAATAGAAAAGGTTACTCGCTGCATTCCTCCCTCCATCGCAAGTTACCAACTTTTCCTAATTTATTACACGTTGTCGGTTACCAGTGACATATTTGTTTTTTAGGGCTTATAACAACTTCACCCCATTTTCCCGAATATTTGAAAAAGCAAAAAACACGAACTGAATATGCCGTTCATTAGTCGGAGTTCGATGAGCACACAAGGGTGATGATTGTCGGGGAGACAAATTCGTTTGCAATCCTGCTTCGGGAAACCCGATCATTCGGGGTAGGTCATACGAAACGTGAAATGAATAAGGGAAGCTATTATGAAGTTGGACCCAACGAATAGTCGGAGAGGCAAAATGCAAAGAAGATTGGGAGATTAAATTTGGTAACACTGTAAGAAATTCAAGAGAATATCATTGTTCCATAATTATGAAACATACCTAATCTCATTTGAGCTATTTATTTGACCTTGATTTCCAAATTATGCCATTTAAGATGAATGGAAGAGAGGGTTGATAAATATTAGTATTATTTCAAAAGTATCTGTAAACTCATATTCAATAATTTTTTCTATTTTTTCTTCTTTTTTTTTTTAAATTAATTTTTGTTACTTTTCTCTGTGTGCAATATTGGCGCTAATGAGAGGGGAAGAAAAGAGAAAAAGAATTAAAAATCAATAAAATGAATAAATGCTAATTTAGTGACTAGATTAGAATCTAACTTTGCGACACATAGATATGAGTAACAAATGGAAAAAATAAAGATAGCAGCGGAATGCACTTTAAAAACCAAAACAAAACCAAAAAAATAAAAATAACAATAATACGTGTAAGAAGTTAACAGATTGACAACGAGTAATAATTTGATGAAAACAAGATATGGAGCCGGAGAAAGCACATAACTAGCCTAGAAGAGCAAACAATGAGATAGTGCTAGAAATTACAAACTCAGAGTAAACAAAGTAAACGAAATAAAATAAATAATGTAAACGGCAAACCAAAAGACACAGCGAAATTCGACCCAGTTAGTGAACTGTTGTCCCTAGGATGTATGGGGAGGGGATTCAAATGTGTCGTTGTCAGTAATTATTAATAGATTACAAACATCGCTGAGCTTTTTCTTGATAGTAACCTGACCAAACCTGGCAAATCGCATCATCCAGGGCGAATAGGGGAGGGAGACTCAAAAGTGAAAAATGTTACTACATATGCATCATCTCATAGGCTTGGAACGTCACTGAACTCATTTTTGATAATGACCGGAAATTTTCAGATCTTGAATACTCGAAGGGAAGAGCTCAAAAGCGTGGATGCCAATAAATATGGGTATAATTGTTGGGGTTTAAA
This sequence comes from Acanthococcus lagerstroemiae, assembly GCA_031841125.1. Taxonomy (NCBI): domain Eukaryota; kingdom Metazoa; phylum Arthropoda; class Insecta; order Hemiptera; family Eriococcidae; genus Acanthococcus; species Acanthococcus lagerstroemiae. Next base: position 71,280,268 of record CM063107.1, read on the forward strand.
AAGCTACTGAACTTACTTTTCGTAACAGTTCTTTGACTCCCAATTGCAGATTATGGTATTTAAGATGTAGAAGGAGACTTGAAGGTGAAGAGTCCAGGGAAATTACACACACGGGTGAACGTCTTTAAAATGTAGCAAAGTGGCGCCACGCTTTCATTTATTTTCCAGAGGTCTCCATGTGTTCTTTCCTATCTTACCCCTCCAGGGAGGGGACAATGTATTGAGAAAATTTAAAGTTTCTTACAACATGAGAAAATGTTTCAAATAAAACTGATTTGCTCAAATTCTTAATCTTAATGAAATGGTTAGATCACTAACCTCCATGGTGACTTTTATGTTCTTATATTTTTCTGTAAAACGTGTCACGACATATCATCAGAGACGGTATGGGCAGAGGTGTTTCCCTATCCGTTATATTAGACCAAAAAATTGAGAAATTTATACACCAAATCGGAAAAAGGAAAAAGTGGTATACGATGATCTTTATTTATTTATTTATTTTTTCGCGTTCTGCATAGAAATTTGTAACATTTTAGTCGATATTACTAAAATATCTGAAAAAACGGGAAACATGGGGATCCAATCGTAAAAATTGAGAAGTGAAGAGCTTTTTCACTCATCGGCAGAAATGTGTAAAATTGTAGTTGGTATTTTGTGTGTCAACCCACCGTAGGTTCCTCATCCTGGCTCGTGTATAATGCTTGAATATCGTTGCAAATAATATTGATAGTAATTCGAAAATGACCCCAACCTTCCCTAACATCCAAATAATAAAAGTTGCTAATTTAAAAGTTAACTTAAACAATCACTACACGAGTTTTTCCGTTTATTTCTTCTATTACCTGTATAGAAGCTTTCCTTTTTATAATATAATTTGCAAACTTAGGTTCAAATAATCACCAAAAATGAGTTCGGGGAAGTCTCAAACCTATAAAATGATACTCATATTGTACTTTTTTTCAGCCACACTTTTTAGCTCCCTTCCCCATTTGTCCTAGATGCCAATACTGGCAAAATGAGACCATATGATTTTCCAAAATGAATTCAGCAGCTTTTCAAACCTATGAAAAGATGTTAGAGTGATACTTCAATAATATCTTCACTTATGAGTTCCCTCGCCATCCATTCTCAAAATGCTATTATTTGTAAATAGGGGTCAAATTTTTACTGAAAATGAGTTCAATGACCATTCATATCCACGGAACAATATCCACTCTTATACCACACAAATGTTTAGCACCTGACCTCACCGCTAAGACCAATAAATTTCTACTTACGATTAAGCCTTTCAAAAATGAATTCACTGACCTTAACTTTTTCTCCAGATAATATGATTCAATAATATAATTTGTAATAATAAAAGTTCTAAAAGTTATACTGCCAAAATTCTTTGGGAAACAAATAAAACACAAAAAAATGAATTCACATGTGTGGTATCTAAGGAATGAGCAGAAGCATCGCAAGCTATATTGGCGGGGGGGGGGGAGTGAAAATAGGTCGAAAATACCGAGACCTGGTCATAAAATTTCAATATAAGCAACAAAAATAATAATAATAATCTATTCCTAATTTGCTCTCCACCCGAGTCCTGGAATCCACCCTTCCGAGCATTACTTCAGAGACGTCGGGGAGACTGTTAGGGCTGTCTTAGCCCTTTTCCCTTCTGACCGAGAAACCGGCCTAGGTCGAAAATTCTGGCGAGTTACTACGTGGGCTCGAACCCGGGACCTTCGTATTCTGAGACCAACGCGCTATCCACTCGGCCAACCAGACCTCAATAATAATAATAATAATAAAAAGCTTAACGAATTGTATATTTTGCTAACTGATGTCTCCAAAATGCCGAATAAATGACCAAACGAAAACGTGCCAAAAAATTCCGACTCAGTGCAGAAATTTTTCATGCAAGCGAAGAAAATATCAATTTTAATTTTTGTAAATGATGTTAAAAATTCCGAATAAATGGTTAAAAATTATCGAAGACTTATAGAAAAATCGCGACTCGATGATACAAATATTTTCATCAAAGCAAAAAAGAAGTTAGTAATTTTTTTGTTTAGCCGACTCACGATTACATGTTACATTGGTCGAAAAATGCCGACTCCGCAGATCCGTGAAGGGTGTTACACGTCAGTGGCGTATTTAGGGGGGGGGGGGTTCTCCCCATGGCCAAAAAAAGCTCTAAAAAAATATGAAAACCCTTGCATAACAAAAATATGCTCATTTATTTTTTAAATATTAACGAGACATTTAATGCCTAACGGCTATGGTTATTTAACACATGCTGTTTTTGAAAAATTCCCGACAATTGTGAAAAAATATCGAAATTCATTTCTAAGGTTGGAAACTAGAAAACAGAAGGAGAATACAAGTTCAAACCTGGGCTGAAAGTCAACCCCACCCCCACGATTTCATCCTAGATATGCTACTGTTACACTTCCTCTCTCAATACGTCCCTGGGAATGGGAGGAGGAGGAAAACTTTCAGGTATAGGTATGGTACATCGGAAGATGGATCCAAGAGTAACTCTAGTATTCCTGCTGCTCACACTATTCCATGGAATTGAAAAAATATTAAAAATTGAACGTTTTCTCATGTTAGGTCAGTGTCAATATATGGCAGCGTACAAGGTTACCTTATTCATCCCTTTCCCCATTTACGACAATTCTGGGGTAGTTTCGAAAAGTGTTTGGAAACCTATTTTATAAGCTATATACAGCATGAAGTAAAAAATATATTTTGTGCGAAACACTTCCTCGTAGCACCATTTGCATGTTACAATACAAAAAGCTTAATTTAGCTAGATTAGCTACATATTTTGCCCCCTATGGGAACAGAGGTTGAAAGCATGAGGACTTTGGGGAAATTAATGGGGAGAGGTACCGAACAAGGGTACCAAGTATCACTTCTGTCACATTTCTTGCATTTTGACTTTTGACATGGATATGTTTATTGGCTGGCCCTCATATCCTACTCCCGACCGACACTGAACTTGATTCCAGTTCAGTTCACAGTTCATTCCTTCTAGCCATGCGTTCATTGACCTTGATCTTTGTTGCGCGCCAGCAATCTGCAGCCGATTAATTAGCAATGCTAAGTTTGACATGGATAATATGTCTGTTCTCTATTGGTTGGCATTCCGACCGACACTGAACTTGATTCCAGTTCAGTTCAGTTGCGCGTATTGCGTGCCAATCTGTATAATTTAGCTCTTCATGGTCACAATTCAGTTCAGTGGTATATATTTCCACAGAAATTATTGTTCCTTCTAGCTATGTGCTCATTGATCTTGATCTTTGCTGCGCGGCCGCAGTCTGCAGTCAATTAATTTGCAATACTTAAAAGTAAAAAGATATTTTTTTGCTCAGTTGATCGAGATCGACATTCTTATATTGACTGAATGCGTAGATCATGTTCAGTAACTACCTACCTATAAGATATATCCATGTACCAATGTATCTGCATGCAGAGTAGACACTCGTTATCAGTTTACTGATGATTTTTATTATCATTCAAGTTTTCAGACTTGTGCAGAGCTTTGTTCAGTACTGAACCGAGACCCGGGAGCCAACATTGAAAGTGAAGTCGGTCTGGGTGGCCTCCGGCTCCGAAACAAATTAAAATTTTGTTTCGACTTCAGTTAGAGATTCTTGAAATCGGCTCCTGCACGGGCAAATAAATTCTTATCGAGCTCCAGTTCCGACAGATGATTCTTATCGGCCTGTGGCTGCAGCTCCGGTTAGAAATAAAATTGATACCGCGCCGGTTTCGGCTCCACCAAAAACGTGGTTTGTGCTTTGGTCAAGATAATTCGATAGGATGGAAAACTATGGAAGGATGCGATAGGAGGTCAGGTGGAGGGGTGAAGGGCCGGAGCCAGCCCGTTTCGGCTTCATAAAAATTTTGAAACAGCTTCAGCCCCGGCTCTACCAAATCATTTGTTTCAGGCTCCGTCCCTTCTGAAAAATGGTCGGCTCTGGATCCCTGGTATTGAGATACTTGGCTATAATCAATTGTCTAATGTTTCTAAACTAGCCGTTGCTACCCTTTGAAAATTTCTTGAATAGGAATATGTGATCATATTCTCCCGGAAAATTCACTGTTTTTCTTTAAATCTAGTTTTCTTCTGAAATACCTACTGAATCGGCTGGATTAAAATAACCAGCACAAATGTTTTCAAACTCTAATCATCGAATACATCTTATTTCTCGTTTATTGTCTAGGAAATATTGGCATCCATATGGAGGGTTAAATATTTCTGTCCCAGTTTTCCAGCTTCTGTATCGATATATGCAGTTTGCGGGTCAGCTGTATAGGAAAAGTATATTATTTTTTTACAACGATACAGGTAGGCGACAACTTTAAAGTTCAGAAAGTAAAAGAAAAAATAAATAATACGGCAGGGAGAAAGAAGAAACTCGAAGAAGTTGCAGATAGTTGAGAGAGTGTTCTCATCGGCACCCTCTTTTCGCACCCTCGTTTTTCGTTTCGTGTCAAACACTTTTGAAAGTGTCAAAAGAAAATTATTGAGGTTATAAGTGTATAGTGTATACTTTAACCTGTGGAGAATTCCACTGAAACGGAGAGTTTCTATATCTCCGCTGTAAAGACTCGGTAAGACAGAGAAACTTCGAACAGAATTTTCTAACTGCTGATGTTCTTACAACCATAAACAACCTGTCGTCTTTTTTGTATGAGTTCTCTCGCACTCAGCTGATGTAACCAAATAGATACAGTATATTGCACTCGACTGCCTCGACTTGCTGATGTGTCTTACGATTTCCAATTTAATTTCAGAAAAGCCTCGCAAAGCTTCCTATCCATCCGCGCATATATTTTATTATTCTCGTGAATGTTAAAGCGTGCCCGGAAACCGGAAATTGAATAACTTTCAGTTATTCGACTGACTGAATAATAATTTTACAGTTGCCAAACCGAATAAACTGAACTATTCGGAAGAGGGAGGCAATCGAAACTACTTGCACTACAGTCTAAAATTTTGAAATTACACTGCAGATGAAACAAGAAAATGATTCATGTTTAATACACATGAAATTGCACAACCAGTCGATTTGTACCAGCTCTTAGCATATTTATAGTTACAGCGAAGAAGAGAAAAAAGCTAGATAGCTGATATGTAGAAAAAGAAACAGGTAGAGAAAAATATACAGGTGTAGAGAAGTAGCGAAATCTTAGCTTCGAGCCTCATTTCCTATACCGCAGAGATGATACTGGGACAGAGTCGAAGACCACGTTTTCAGTATTTAGGGAAATCAAAAAGTGATAAGAGGTGTGAAGAGTTAGAAAGACAGAATAAGTCGACATTAAACGTGGGAAGGAACACAGCCACATAAAAGAAACTTGCAGTTCCTTGAAAGCGATACGAAATGAGATGAAGGAAGACAAAGAAACAAGACTATAAAAATAGTCCAGATAAGGTAATCAGATGTAGTTGTCTTCGCAAGACTTTTTTGATGATAAAAATAGTCCAGATAAGGTAATGAGACGTAGTTGTGACTTCTCAATACTTTTTAAGACTCGTTGTGGCTTCGCAAGGACTTCTTAACAGTTAGAACTGTTTCAGACTTTCTTACACTCTGTTAAGACTTCTTACCACTGATTATAATACTTGTCGAACCTCTTATAATTAGGATGTTTTTGAAATTATCGGTTCTTCCGTAACTTTAAGCTACGACACCATTATTCGTCGTATATTCTTCAGACTCTTTTGTTTAAAGGTAGATGAGATGAAAACAGAAATATTTAAAAAGAAAGTACTAATAGAACTTGTATCGAGGGATTGCTTATTAGTGATTTTGTCCTCAAACGCATTTCATTTGATTCTGACGCTAGGACTTGTAGAAATTATGAGTTCTGAGAAATCTTCTTTAGTAAAATGCTGAACACAACTGGTTTTTAATGGAACTAGTAACCGATTCAATTTTTACAGAAAATTAGTAAGTAGGTATTGCACCTTGATAAAAAGAAATAAAGACCTGACAATACTTATGTAAATTAAAGTACCAATTATGGTACACGTTTTTCAACCTGGAAATAAACCCACTCAAAATAAAGAAGAAAAAAAAACACAAAAGATTTCTAAACAAGATTCATACTTCCACTATAACATACTTCAAGGGCGAGTCATAATATTTAACCTTCGCCAGCGCTAAATTTTTCAGCTACTGTTTTTTCTAATCCCTAAAAAAAGTACCAAATCAGAATCAACAGAATAACTGTATTGTTATGTTTATGGGTAATTCTACAGAAATGTGGACTACTTTTGGTACTGGTAAATATCTCGCTTTCTGTGAGTGCTATTTGAAAATTTTTGATACCAAAATTTAGAGAATAACGGCCTCTACATTGTCCATACGTCAAACATATTTTATCCTCATCCCTTCAGCTCTAGAATTTAGCTGAAAGAGGTCAAAATTTCATCGTGGTGACCGTCACCGTCTACGGTTTTTAGTTTGTTCTATTGGAAATGGATGATTTGTATACATTTTTGTTTAAACGAGTATGGTAACATTGATCGGGATAAATGGAAGTATACCTACATTGGTACCAATGAATTCGCGTCCGGTGTTTCTTGGCACCTTCTTGGTTCCAAATATGTGACGTCAATACAGTGTCACCACCTCTTTTTTTTTGTGGTGATCATGTTTTCAATTGGCTGTTTGAGTGCCTCTTGCAAATCTTTTGAATGCGGAAAGTGATCATGTTCTTCTCTATAACTGAACATGATTACCTATCCATTGGTGAAATTAGCAATCGCGTCAAATACGTCACCTTCATAACAAATTTATTTGATCAATTCAAGAGAATTTTACTTCGTACTTCTAAGAATTTCCATCGTAATGACCAGCCGCAAACATCGAAATTATCTATACAAAGTTCGTCTCAGTGAAGAGCAAGTTTGCCTGAAAAACCACACATCTTTACTTCTTTCTCTGAAATTATTAATGGTTGACAGGGTGGAAAAACATTCAATTTTTTCCATCGCGGTGATCTTCCTTCGCAGTGCCTAAGAAACCTTTAAAGTCCTTGTATCCCCTTTCCATGGGGTCTGCTGTATGCTCCATGTGCATAACATACTTTAGTCAGTACATAATAAAAACCCATAAAAAAATATGAAAAAATTAATTAAACAAAACTGAAAAAAATGTACTCAAAATAGTCCACATTTCTGTAGAATTGCCCTTATACGTTTGTAGCGATGTATATGGCGCTGGCTATTCAAAATAAATATGTTGTACAAGAATCTAAACTCTCAAAATTGACCTATCTAATTTAATAGTGCATGAGATGTACTGCAGGTAGTTGACGGATATCTGCCTCCCCTTCTTCCATTAAAAAAAAGAAGAAGAAAGGAATGCAAGCTGGTTGCCTACCTGAATAATCCAAAAAATTGCAAGGCCGACCAGATACCTTATAGATAAGCATGAAACTTAGGATATACTCAATAAAAATATTACTGTTAGCTGCTTTATTACCCCATGGCACATAAAGACAGACATGAGACTTGAGACATTGATCTCTCATTCATACTGGTAGCTAATTTTTACATAAACATAAAAAAGACACGTGACTTGAGACTTAACTGACAGTTTGCCTACTTGATAAGTAGAGCAGGGTCAGACCAATTACCTTGGACTCGGTATTGGTCGTTTGCGTCCCAAATAAGCGATTTCGAGAGAGTTGCGCTCCACAGGAAAAAAGGGAGATGGTCGAACTGCGTCCCGTAGTGTTTGCGGAAAATTCGACTACCAAGAAATCGACTGTACGAGAATGGTTGCAGTCGCATAAATTGAAGGGGGACATTTGACAAGTGTTACTTGATTCTCACTTGCATCGTGAAAATTGTTTTAAATTCGATGTGAAACGTGACGAAAAGTATAGAAATAGAATGAGCTTTAGAACGAAAATATACGAATCATACCGCGCTAAATTAAACAAAACAAAATTTTCACCACAAATGAAGATGTTAGAATCAAACCGATACTACCCAAAACAGAAAGAAAAGAATATGAAAACAAGGTTAGGGCGTTAGCTGATAGAACCAAAAAAAAAATACTACAATTTGGTCATTACAAGAAAATCTGAGAAACACGATATTCTTTGTAAGATCACCTGCGATGTGTACACTGATAATTAAAGCTCACATTTGCCAAGGCCAAGTGTCAGTTTTGATTCTCAGTGTAGTGACCGGCTGAGAAGAAAGGAGGCTTACGTCTAAAATCAAGTTTTTGAGAAAAACGCTTTTGAAGTTTGGTAACACTGTATCTTTAAGCACGTGCAGGTCATGCCTTCGGAATCGTGTTGTGTGACATCTGTGAGTGTGTGGAACAGGTTGGAGTAGTCAGCCAGGTGCACATTCAGCGGTGGGGAGTGGGAGGAAGCGGAGAGAAAGTGATAGTCAATTATAGTTTCTTATTTAGAAATTCTGTAATATTTCTAAATGGAGAAACTCACCTTAGTATGCTACTTCATTTACAGAAATACGAAAAATTTCCCAAAAAAGAATAGCCTATTCTCAAAATAAAAGGAGTCATCTATTAATTAAAAATTTGATATTTTTGGTGAATTTTAATCCCAATTTTTTATAAGAATATCAAAATTGAAAATATTTCATCACGTATTCCTACTTTTACGTGTTTTAAGTTGAGGTATGAAACAAGTAAAAGTGTAGGAGATAAAATAGATGTTTGGAATTGTCTGAAGAGAAGGAGAGATAAACTAATAGGGCATAACTTGAGGCACCCAAGAATAATATCATTTTTGCTAGAAGGAAGAGCGAAAGGATTTAAGAATAGGGAAGGTCGACAAAGATTCCAATATTTTATTTATTTTATCATTATCGAGCCACGGAGTAACACTCTCGGGCGTTGGGTTCGGAAAAGGTTGTTGTCTATAATATGTCGCGATTGCTTCCAGGAGCGGAAAAGTAGGTGAGGGTGTTGTTTATGTGCTTGAGGGAGTTCCTTCTTTTCTAATTTGCTCTCAACACGAGCCCTAGAATCTGCCCTTTCGAGCATTATTTCAGAGACGTTGGAGATGATGTTAGTTAGCCCTCCTTCCTTCAGGCTGAAAAACCGGCCTAGGTCGAAATCTGGCGAGTTGCTACGTGGGCTCGAACCCGGGACCTCCGGATTCCGAGACCAACGCGCTATCCACGCGGCCAACCAGATCCCTATGCTTGTGGGAGTTGGAAAGAGCCAAAATTCGACTACGAGGGACATGGTGGAAGTTACGAAAGCAAGCGAGGGAGAGGCATGAGAAGAGGTGGTCCACGGTGAGAGGGTCTTCATAATATACAATCTAAGAATGCACTGTAAACAAATAATCACTTTAAAAAACTTGGCATATTTCTGGATCTGAAGTTTAGAATACATAGAGGCGTAAGACAGGGGGACCTCCTTTCCTCAAACATATTTAACAGTGTGCTGGAGTACGTATTTAAAAAAATGAACTGGGAGGGCAAGGGCATCAGAATCATTGGAGTAGGTACATTGGTCGGGAAGAATATGGAGGAACTGGAGGAAATGGCGAAACAAATAATGGTTGAAAGCGAAAAGGCGGGCCTAAGAATGAATCCGTCAAAAACCAAAATAATGACGAACGACTTGAACAGTAAAGAAATAGTTGAAGGGACAAAAATTGAAAAAGTAGAAGAGTATAAATATTTGAGACAGCTAGTGTCATCTGAAAGTAGAATAGAAAGGGAAATAAAGGTACAGGTATCAAACGCATGGAAATCCTTCTTGGCCCAGAAAACGATACTGAAAAATAGGAAAATTAGCATCAGGATAAAAAATAAAATACTAGAAAGCTGTGTCATCCCAGGCCTACTATACGGAGCGCAGTTATGGGCAACAACGAAAATTCAAACACAAAAACTAAAAAACACACACTTTGTCATGTTAAGGAGTATTCTAAGTATAAAACTGAAAGACAAGATAAGTAAAACGAAAATAAGGGAAAAACCGGGGCTAAAGACATGGGTTACACGAGTAAATGTTTGAATCTAAAATGTGCGGGTCATATAGCAAGGGGGGAGCCCAACAGATGGAATTTGGCGACATCAGTATGGATTCCATACGACCAGAAGAGAAGGAAAGGCCGACCAGCGACTCGATGGGTAGACGAAATAATAGAAGCGGTATAGGACCCCAGTGGATGAGTATAGCACAAGATAAGAGAAGGTAGAACAGGGTGACAGAGGCTCATACCCTACGGTGGGCCGATTAGAGGGGCGACTTCCTCGAATCAGAGCTGTAATAAAATAAAAAGTGGTACGTACAATAATGATGCTATTTTGGCGGGGTAATACTGATTTTCTAGTTTATGACGTATTTGAGTTAAAAATTTCATTATTAATATTGGTCTTTATACAGCGCTGAAGAATCTCCGAAAGTCTGTACAATATTATTTCATATCATGAGAGACTTACGGCTGTTTTACGCCTGGAGGTTCTGCGACACATCGTAAAAAAACCAATTCTAAACGCTTCTGAAAAATCGATTTTCTATACTCGTCATACAGGGAAAAAAGAATTGATCTTGAAAATCATTTGCACGCAGATATCCACGGATGAAATATTAGAAAATGAGATGTATAAGAAGAAAAAGAAAAAAGTTTCAACGGTTGATTCTGTGAAAGAAACGTATGGAAGTCATTGTTTGCTTTTATAAAGATCCGAGCCGACAGAAAAGTTACAACATGCACGTTCGGTTCCAGTTTTGACGTCCTTTCAACAGTCCTGCCGTTTGACTTATAAAGATTAGTTCTAGTTCGATAAAGACGTATATCAAATTTGTTTTTTGGTGGAAAAAAATATATAAGCTCAACGTGCAGCGTGTTACTGGAGATTTCATATTTCGTTGGCTCGATACAGTCGATGTGCCAGCGCAGACCCTGGCAATTATTTCCGAAAACGAGCTCGAATCCCCGAATGCTCTCTCCGAAACTCGGTGGCAATAATTTTAAAAGCAAGAAAAGTAAAATGGGTCTGTCGAAAAATCAAGGTGCATTGAATTTTTTTATTTCGAACGGAAATAGAAAAGAAAGCAAATTTTCGGCTTGAAAAAACAAGGTGGGGTGAGAGATTTGTATTTGAATGAAGTTCGGCGTCGAAATGCCGATTTCGATTTTACGCGTTTCTAAAAATGAACAGTCTGAATGTATTCTTCAGATGTCAGAAATTTTATGTCAATGGATTTACTTTTAATCTCCGACCATTCGGCAGAAACGTCTCAGTAGGCGTTCACCTTCGCCGCTGAATTAATAACGCACGTATATTACGATCTCGAACCGTGCTCGCAAAAGTGAAACAAAATTGAGCTACCTCGGCCAATTATTATTCGAAAACCAAGCAAGTTTCCTAGATTCGAAATGTACCCGAAGAGAACGGGCTTTAATTTAAAATCGTCTTTAATCTTCACGCAAACGGCGCGCGAGTAGTTAATTTCAAATGAAAAGCCATTTCAGCACTTTAAATTTAGCGACCACTAAAATCGGATTCCGTTCGTAAATTACGTTCCCCGTTTACCGCATTATAATTTCATTATTTTTCCGAGGATGCCATTTTTGATATGATGACGGTCGACAGGTGGGTATTACTAATAACAGCCCGTTAATGACGTTACACGCTCCCTATGGAACCTCCGAGTTACCCTCATTCATAGATGCTCATATCAGGTGTCGTGATGGCCGAATACTCGTAAACAAAGTATCCTTTGAAGCTTGGTCCTCATCCTTTATCGCAGAATTATCTTTTAATAGTACGGTTGGTTGATGTAAACTTTCATTAAAGAATCGTACACTTTTTCACGAATGCATGATATTTGGTGGGCAACTACTAAGAAACACAAGCTAGACCCCTAAGACTGATAGGTTGTTTTTTTTTTAAATTATTTATGAATATTAATATAACCAATTTTTACATTTAATGAGCCGAGGAACACTTTTGGGTAGGCTTCTCGGTGTTCCACGACCCATCACATTCATTACAACAGAGTTAAATTATTAATATACAGAATTTAATCAACTTTATTTTAATCATAAGGCACGAGATTTAACAATATTTTTTGTCCTCACTCAGATTTTCTCTTTTTTCCTCATGATACAATTCACATACTCAAGAGTAGGTATTGATTGTTATCTTATGATTTTCAAACCAGTCTTCATCCTTTACGTTATATTTCTTTCTTATCTTCCGGAATTTACCGCAGTTTTTAAATGTGTGATCTAGTGGATCTATTACGTTTTTTCTGCAAGCTTGGCATGTATCATTTTCCGTTAGTTGAAACCTTGTTAAATATTCCCAAAAATTGCCATGGCCTGTTAAAAATTGAGTCAGAAAGTAGTTTGGCTGAAGATTTTTATTTTTTATTCTTAGTTCTATATTTGGAATTAACTTAAATGTCCTTCTTCCCGTGTTTTCATTATTATATCGCCGTTGCCTGGCGTCTATGTATTTTAAATGCGTCTCTCTTATCTTCTTTTGTTTCTCGCTCCCTCTTAGTTTATCTTTTTTAATTTTTTTAATTTCATTAGTTTTTATTGTAAGTCAATTGGAGGTATCCCTGCAAGCACGTTTGTTGCAGTATAAGAAACTGTTCTGTAGGCCGATATTACGTTTAGAAGTATTTTTCTTTGTTCTTTTTTAATTTTGTTTTTATTTTTTTGATTTATTTTTGGATAGTAAATTGTACTGACATATTCAATTATTGATCGGAACAGTGCTGAATAGAGTATTTTCCTTTCTTCATATTTCAGGCCGAAAGTGTTTCTATATAGCGCAGTTACTTTACTATAAGTTTTTTTGATTTTTTCCAGTATATAGTCAACATGCTTGCTAAAGTTGAGATTTTCATCAAGGATCATGCCTAAATATTTCATTTCTCTTTTAAATGCTAATTTTTTATCCTTTAAAGTCAGTATTTCTTCTGTTTCTGATTTTATTTTCTGTTTATTATGTTTTTTAGTTATTATTAGGGTATTTGTTTTCTGGGGATTCAGGCTTAGCCCTAATTTCTCTAGTTTGTTATTCATAATTCTAATTTGGTTATATACGTTTTCAATGTCATCCTTATTTTGCATTCCTGCTATTAATAGTAGGTCATCTGCATAACTTATTAGTTTAATGTTTCTCTTCTGAGTGCATGTTTTGTGAATCTTTGCCATCGCTATGTTAGAAATAGTTGGTGAAAGTGCTGAGCCTTGTGGAACTCCGGCTTTTAATTTTGTTTTATAAATAATTTCTTTATTGCCCTTATTGCCGCTTCCCATGTCATTACTGTTATTTATATTGCTCTGATTGTGGAATTTTATCTCCCTTTTTTCCAGAAAACTTTTGACTATAATATTCACAATTGCACCCCGAAAATTGTTTTGTTTTAGGCAATCTAGTATTGTGGTCCACTTGATGTTGTCAAATGCCCCGCATATATCGAAGCTTATTAATATTATAATTTTGTAGTTGTCCTTGTTTTTTAATGCATCTATTATTTTCATTCCTTTTTCAATTGCTCCTTCTGTCGACACTCCTTTTATGTAGCCAAATTGATTTTCATGCAGGACATTACCCCCATTTATTCTTTCTTGGATTTTAATTCTAATTATTTTTTCGTACACTTTCCCTAAGTTTAACAGTAGCGTTATTAGCCTATAAGGGTTTGGTAAGGATAGTTCTTTACCAGGTTTATTCAGTAGTTTAATTTTACCTACTTTCCAGAAGTCTGGGAATTTCTGCATTTCTAAGTATCTATTATAAATTGTCATTAGAAGATCAGGTTGGTTTTTGTCGATAATTTTTATCATTTTGTTGGATATGTTATCAATTCCATTAGCTTTATTACTATTTGATTTTTTAATAATATCATCTAATTCCAGCTTTGTTATCTCCAATGTAGAGTTATCTTCTTCTAACGGATATGTCTTCATATTATCATCGCTTTCTACGAATAGTTTTGTGCAAATTAATTTGTATTTCTCCACTTCCTCTGTCACTTCTTCGCCATTGTTTCCTATTAATGGTGGAAATTTGAATTTTGACTTCTTGCCCATTAAAATTTTGTAAGACTTGCCCCACACACCTGATTCATTTATTAATTTTTTCCAGGATTCTGATCTCGCGTAGTCCATTTCACTTCTATAATATTCTCGAAATTGTTTAATTACTTCAGTTATACTCGTAATTGTGATTTTGGCTGTTTCATTTTTAACTTTGTACTTGTGCTTCATTCTTATTAATTTTTTGAGTATTTGTTTGTATCCCTCCAGTTTATTGTTCCACCAAGTATCTTCTGATTTTATTTTCTTATTTTCAGAGTGTTTTTCACTAGTCTCTTCAATAAATTTCAAGACATTTCTAACCTTTTCATTAACCTCCTGCTCATTAGTGGCGCTTTTGATTAACTTTATTTTATAAGTAAGATCCAGTTTTCCAAATTTTTCCTCAAATATGTCATAATTCAATATTTTAATGTTTCTTGAGCTGTCTACGAAGACTAAAGTGTCTTTAATTTGAAATTTAAATGTTTTATGTTTAGATATGGTACTATTTTAAATTTTAAATTGGTCAATTTTGTTCATTATTTTCTTATTTCCAATTACTAAGTCTATAACACTTGCACTATTTTTATTTTCAAATGTCTTAATATTAAATGGGTTTTTCACAGCTAGATCATTGCTGAAAAGAAGTTCCTCAAAGAGTTCAGTCCTTTTTGCTTTGTGCACTTTTGTTTTATCGAGTTTTTCATAGAGAGTTGATCTGGTGTTAAAGTCTCCAAAAATTATTAAGGCTGATAGGAAAAACGCATTAGGGTCGAGATATGAATTCACCTATGAATAGTCTAAAAATGGACTAGAATGCAAATGAGTTCCAATAAAATGGGAAAATAACGAATTTCCCACAAGTGTCCTAGAAACATTGCAGATGGGGGGGGGGGGGTCGAAAATAAGTCCATCCTCCTCTTTACATGACACAAGTGCGTGAACTTATGAACCTTTCAGCCAACATAATTGCTTAGTGTCCATGTTGGAGTATGAGTGAACTTGGTAAATTCTATATTCAGGGTGTGCCAATTCACAATTTCTTTCTTCTGTAATCCAGAACAAGCTCATAAACACAGCAACCAACTTCCAAAGCGAGAACCTATTCCGACTAATAACATAGTACTCATCCATAACACTCACTGATTGGACAGATCACACAACCACAGACAACCAATAGGAACACACTAAATAGGGTTTACCATACGGAACTACATATCACTATAAATACAGGGTGGCAAAGAGAAAAGAGATGGCATAGCAGCCGAAATCGCTCTGGACTACAGAAGAAGAAATTGTGAATTAGCACGCCCTAAATTATAGAACATCATTGCAATCGAAAATGAATTAAACTAGGAAATTTTACCCCCGACTACTTCGCAGCCCAATTCCCATGAACGAACACTCGTTTCGCTCACGTCGACCCAGTGCTTAACCAGCGCGTTGCCAACCCATGAATTGAAAAAACACTAGTTTAGGTGGAGAGAAAATCACTTTTTAGTGATTTATATAAAAATTATACGTGTATATGTCACAGTGAAAGTCGATAATTCAGGGAATGTCGACAATAACTAGCGATTATCGACACTAACGGACTGTTTCAGTTAAATGAACAGGTATTGTGTACATTAACTAGTGATTATCGATAATCGTTAACAGCGCGTAGTGAAAGTTGAAAAAATATTTCTCGCGTCGTCGAAAAGGTAAAAAAGAAAGATTTGGTCATTATTTGTACAGGGTAAATCATCCACTTTTGGCCAGGGTACCATCTTTGGCCAGGTTTCTCGTAAATTTGCTAGCAAATAAGGACTGGATAACACTGGGAATGTGATTTTTGCACTATGAAATCAGAGAAAACTGCCGTGTGTATGGTGTGTTGTACTTTCAAGTTTACATCGCCCATTATTCTTTTTAAAAAGATTGATCTGTGGCGGACTTCAAAACTTCAGTGATTTCTTATCAAACTCTTAAGAATCCAGCAATTGGAAAAATTGTCATACGAACACTTCCAGGCGGTAATTGCACTAGGCAATGTATTTTTCTAATCACTCATAGTATTAGTAACGGATTTTGATTTAAAAAATTGGTTTTTACTCTGTTTTTCATTAATTAAGAGGCATGGCCAAGTGAGGGTCTCGAATTTAATGATTTCAGCAGGCCTGTGCAGAGGGGGGGGGGTTCCCCGGGCCCGCCAGTGCTAAAAAATCTGCTTTTACAAAAAGGGCCATAAAAAAATTGTTTTTTTTCTCTTACCTACTTTTTACATCCCCCCCAGGGCCCGGATTTTCTCTTCACGGCCCTGGGTTTCACCATCTTTGGCCAGGAACCTGTCCAAAGATGGATACAGTGCTAATCCATTTCCCTTTTTGTTATGAACGAGTTAGAAAAGTTGAAAATTTCTCATAAAATTCACAAGATTCTTTGTTATGTCACTACTCAAGTGTCTCACAAAAAAGAAGAAGAAATACCAATAATTTTTTAAGCAATATTTACGAATAAGAAATGACGCATCCGAAATGTGAGATTTGTTTTTATGATACTACAATGCATTGAAACCTGGGAAATCTGATATTGTCTGATAATTATCAACTTTCACTACAAGCTGCTATTGATTGTCGACAATCAGGAGTTAATGTACACATTATCAACTTTAACTGAAACCGTCCGTCAATGTCGACATTCCCTGAATTATCGACTTTCACTGTGACATATACAATGTGACCTACACAGTTTACGTATTATACAGAGATTTTTGATTATCAAGATGTATGAGTCCGTCAAAGAAAAAGAAGAAATTATTGAAGAAAAAAAGAGTGTATTTGCCAATTGGGATATAAATTAGAGTTGCAAATGTTGGCACGATTGCGCCTTATCAGTGGTCTGAATGGGTGATCATGGAGATTTTTCTATTCAAAAGTACACACGATCACCCATTCATTTCCCCCGCTAACACCCGCACAGGTGATTTTGCATCGCACTCTAGTGCAGGTTTATACCCCAATTTTGAAAAAAAAAAAAAAAAAAAAAATAGGGAATCCTTTTTTAGCGGTCTGAAAGACTATTTCCCTCTAAAATTAGTACAATCTGTTCTGCCTGTATGCCGATTTTTTTCCAATCAATTTCGACTGAATTGCTAGTTAAAAAGCCATTGTTTTCAAATTTTATAATCCAGATTATACCTGACTGAGTTTTTCAAAATCACTTCTTTGCGTACTTTCAACCCTTTCTTCTTGAAAAGTCACACATACTTTAAAATACATGGGAGTTTTAGTGGTATCTATACTCCGTATCTTACAGACATCTTTTTCCTACCAAAAATTCTGAAATAAATGATTCCGATCTACAATCTAAGAAAAGGCATCCTAGTGATATGTAGTAAGACCTTTAATTTGCCTGTCTCAGCTTTCTATTTATGTATTAATAAATATATGCAGTCGACAAGGATTCAATTATTATTATTATTATTTTATTATTATTATTATTATTATTATTATTATTATTATTATTATTATTATTATTATTATTACTATTATAAATATTTCTTGTGAATTTAATTTTTAATTCGGATTCCGCAACAAAGTGGGCGGCATCTAGTGGACGTTTTTATAACCAACGAAAGAGTGATGATAGAAAGATACGACGATACGAATTTCGTGAATATTCTTTACCAATGTTGTAGTCTGATTTCTTATCCGTTTTAGTTTGGTGTTTCACGTTTCCTTACACTTTACTTCTGATTCTTTTACTTTTATTTCGCAACTTAATAAGAATTTTGTTTTATAATATTACAAATAACTCAGCAGTCTGTCCGGAAAGTTTTTGTGTTTTCACTGGCAAAAGCTTGTAAGAAAATCTCCCTGACGTTATTTTAAAAATAAAACGAAAAATATCATAGTAAAAAATCACACATTGGGAAATAAGCAATAGTAAAACCTCCTTGATCACTCTTTCATTTGCTTATCAGTAAGACGACAGCAGCGCGCCACGAGGCCTGCGCAATCTGAATAGGAATAATTGGGAATACTGCTGATAACGACATACCCAGTGTTGCCAGATTGAGAACGTTAAAAATCCGTATTTTCTTCAATAAATATTGATAATGACATTGACTTCAACTCACCTGTAACAAACGAAAAAAAAAAATCATCAATTAGTGATAGTTACTCGGATTATTAGATATAACAAGGGGAGAGGGCAAACAGAATCTCAATGCTGCCACACTGGCCGTGTCACTGTCAACTCTCAACTTCCTGCTCGACGCTTCGCGTCTCATTTTCCATCAATTTAATATCTTCATTCGGTCTAGATAAAATCTATATTTCTTGATTTCGTCGATTTTCTAGGGTGGTGTTCATTTTGCACTTCCTAAAATTGAAAGTCATATTTTGAGATACAAATGTGGGTTCGATAAAACGTTACGGGGGCTCGTTAAGGGGGGAGCGTTAGCGGTTTGCGCTCAAGTATATCCAGTAGTAAAAGCATATAAAATGCTAAAATTTCCCCATTTCCCTCCCTCCCGACTACCTCCTAAAATACGTGTCTCCTACAGAGACACGTAGTGTAACATTTTATATTATTTCGTACGCTAATAAAAAAAATTTACATGAAAATTTCTATTAACAACACGGCTGCAGACTGTAAATGTCAACCACTGAATTCGTGTCGGGGGTGCGTTACGAGGGAAATGTTACGGTTTTCAAGCGTTACGGTGTTCACTCAAGTATACCCAGTGGTAGAAGCATATAAAATGCTAAAAATAAATTTCCATGAAAATCTCAACCACTGAATTCGTGTCGGGGGAGCGTTACGATTTTCGCTCAAGTACACCCAGTAGTAACAGCATATAAAATGCTAAAACCCCGACGTCTCTGAGGTAATGCTCGAAAGGGCGCTGGCTACGTGTCGGGGGAGCGTGTCGAGGGGGGCGTTACGGTTTTCGCTCCAATATACCCTGGCTGGAAGAAATAAATTTCCATGGAAACGTCTAAACACGATTTTCCCTCAAGTATACTCAGTAGTATGACGTCATAGTAACAGGAACGTTGCGGGGGGGGGGCTGGTACGGAGGAGCGTTGCGATTTTCGCTCAAGTATACCCAGTAGTATGACATCATAGTAACGGGAGCGTTACGGGGGGCCGTTACGGCGGGAACGTTACGGTTTTCGTTCAAGTATACCCAGAAGTAAAAGCATATAAAATGCTAAAATCCGCACCCGTTTTATCCGACTTTAAATACTCATGAAAACCAAAAAAAAATAAAAAATTGAAGCAGATAACTACGAAATACACTAAAATCACCAAAACAATCACTAGACACTTTTTAAAAGGTGGAAAAAACACTAGACTTAATATTATATCACTAGGGTTGGCACCGCTGCACTAAACCACTGAGCTACTGAACCAGATATTTATATCTTTACATTCTGTAGAATAATGTCGTTGTTATGCAAAATTAGGATTACAAAACTGATGACGATATCATAGCTGACCAACCCGGTTAAGATGACGTCATCGAACAGCTGAGGATATCACTGCCAGACAAACCGGGTTTGGAAACTACCACAAAAACAGGACACTACGGTCTCAGATTCCAAGATAACTTTATAGGAGTAAATTAGAGATAAATATGTGGTGTCAACTTGGAATGCTTCAGAGAAAGACAAACCAGAACTTCTTTTTTGGTGGGGCTAGAATTGAGAGAAAGAAAAAGACTTGGCAGTGGTGAAAACACGATTTGGTACCTGCCTGTTTTCATGAATTAATTTTTGAAGAATTTCGATTTTTTTGGTGGGGGAGAGACTATAGCCTCCTAGCCCCCTTGGTTGCGCCCTTGCTTATCAACAATATACAAAAAAATCTCTTGACTGTCTTTATGTCTCATCAGTAGTAAAAGAAAAGGTAACTGGTCTACCGCTGCAATTTTTTTGAATTTTGCAGGTAGGCAACCGGCTCAGCGTTTCTTTTTTGTTTGCATCGATGAGGGAGGGGCAGATATTATCGTTTAGCTACCTGCAGTACATCTCTTACAATACCACATTAGAATCAAAAAATCTTGCCAGAACAAAATTAATTCAATTTTGATAGTTTCGATTTTTTTAATAGTATTTTTATTTTAGATAAATAGCGCCATAATATATTAAGTTGAAAAGAAACAATCACTATGAAAGTATAACCATAACAAAAACAGTGATTTTATAGATTCTAATTTGGTGCACTTTTAAGAATTAGAAAAACGGTTGCTTTACTCAAAAATTTAGAGCCCGCAAAGTTTAAATCTGTTAACTTGCCCTTTGAGTATGTTACAGTGAATGAACATGGATCTTCTTTACAAATCATGTTTTGATCTTTTTTCTTTATTTTGAGTAAGTTTATTTTGCGGTTGAAAAACATG
Source organism: Acanthococcus lagerstroemiae (assembly GCA_031841125.1). Classification (NCBI taxonomy): domain Eukaryota; kingdom Metazoa; phylum Arthropoda; class Insecta; order Hemiptera; family Eriococcidae; genus Acanthococcus; species Acanthococcus lagerstroemiae. The sequence continues at coordinate 71,300,717 of CM063107.1, forward strand.
AGCCATAATTGGTAATCCAATTTACATGTGTATTGTTATATCTTCTTTTTTTTTTTTTTTTTTTTTTTTTTTTTTTTTTTTTCATCAAGGTGCAATACCTACTTACTTCATTTTCTGTAAAATTTGAACAGGTTACGAGTTCGACGAGAACCCCAAGTTATGTTCATTATTTTACTGAATCCAGTAACGAAAATTTCTAATAACTCATGATTTCTACAAGTCCCAGAGTCAGAGTCAGATGAAATGAGTTCAAGGGCAAGTCACTAAGAAGCAATCTCTCGATAAAACTTCTTGCATTTCTTTCTTTCTGCCTTTCTTCCTTTTACGTATTTTTGTTTCATCTCAAGTACCATTAAACAAAAAAGTCTAAAGAATGTATGACAAATATTAGTGTCGGCAAAGTAGCTGAGAGTCTCGAAATAAGTCATAATTTTAAAAACATCTTAATTAAGCAATCCCACCGGCATTCTTTCCTCAGAGGAGAAGGAGGCGAAGACGGATATTATTATTTTAAATATCTGATATTTCATACTCATAATCTCTGTATACATTAAAAACCTGATCTCACCCTTATCCCCCGAAAGAAACCCCAGCTGATAAGACATGATGAGATAATCCACTATTATTATATCTAATTGTATTTCATTATACTTATGTTCTCTATATTATTATTCCTTATTATACATGTGTACGTCTTCAGTATATCTTATTATTTGCTTTCTTCTCCCCGTACATTGAAAATATGATCACCCCTTTTATCCTCCTGAGAAAACTCCAGATAATAAGACATAACGACATACTCAGCTATTATGTCTTATTATATCTATATTATGTCTTCTCCTCCCCGCCCCTCTGCCACTATCCTTAAAACTCCATCAAATAAGACACATACGGACATAGGGTGGTGCGGGGCAATTTTTGCACATAATCAATATTTTACTTCATGACTCTTTTTGTATACATTGTAGAAATTATAGAATTGGACCACTGAACTGTGTAACATTTCCTTTCCAGATCATGTGCAGTGTAATCTATGTAATATAAGACTTGCTGAATTAATTATGAAATTATTTATGTCTCCGGAAAGTGCTTTGTTAAGAGGGGCAAATTGCGGATACCCTCGGGCAAACGGACACGCAGTTTTCTCTCTTAGAGTGTCCAGCTAAGGATACCAAGCCGGTAGGTGGTGACAGAACTCGGCAGGTGGAACAAAAAATATTCCGTATACATGCGAGGGTAATCCTTAGTTTCGATCATCCGAATTTTATGAATGAATTACGATTGAAAATCTTATGATGAAAAGAATTAACGTTATGCGGCCACAAATCTGCAACGGCTCCAATAGAATGATTTAACGTTTTTTTGTTTTTTGTTAAGATTTTCGAGGAAAAAAATAACAAATATTATAAATCATCTTTTTAAAACCCCGGAGGGATTTGATTCATGGGTTTTCCCTTTTGGCTATGACCCTTGATAGGGATGCCAGAAATGTGTATTTTGAAAACAGCACGGCAAATTTTTAATAAATTATGCGGAAAAACTCAGAACGAAATAATTTTTCAGCATTTTTCTTTCTGCCAAGTAAACCCATCGCGACGGCTTTGCTCACAAGGCTACGTAAAACAACATATTCTGGGGGCGGGGGGACTCGTATCGAACCACCCCAATCAATTAAAATACCCTAAGCGATTCCATTTTCGTACTCGTGTAACCAAAAAGGCGAACCGTTAATTATACGATTTCAATGAAGTAAAAACCTTTTTCGTATAATTTTTAATTGGTTAATTTCCTGATACGAAAAACTGATTTATTTCCGATTGGTATTCTGTGTTGCAAAATGTGGCAAGATTGTACCCACTTTTGATGTGTAAGTGTTTTCCGTGAAAACACCCTACGCTGTTCTTTCAATTTCTGATTCGAGTGATCTTCAAATTCTTTATCTAATTCTATAAATCAGCTCATTTGACGTTCAGTTTCTTTCCATAACGAGGAAATTTAGTCGATTAGCATCTCAAAGGCTGGCCCGAATAAAACGTAATTTCGTTTTGTTCTTTTTGCCAGCGCTCAAATTACGAGCTACCGTTTAATTGCCAATTTTGGGGGGGGGGGAATTCGCTTTTAGTCGATATATACTTCAATTATTTTTTTAATTCGCTTCGTTAAGGTATATGTCAGAGTTGAATGAACGTAGGGAAACAAATGTTTTTATATTGCTCTGTATTGAAAATGCAGAGCGCTTTTTGTATTGAATGAAGAAAATATTTTCGAACTACTAAAATATTTATAAAGTTTCATTCCGTCTCACTCATTTCAGACTTTTTCTACTTCTCTTTTTTTTTTCTCCGTGAGACGACTAGTATCTCTCAAATGAATTTTTCGGAAACGATCATTAGGTGGTATAGAATGGATTGAGAGACTATACGTAAATTTTCCAGATGTATGATAAGAAATTAGAATATGAATTGGATGTAAAATACACTGTTCTAATCTCTATAATACTCTCAAATACTATAGGGTGGTTCTTATTTTTGATTTTTTTTTTCCAATTGAGGCAACGGTTCCTGACTTTATTCTTCTTAATGAAGAAATAATCTCCTGAAAGTTTGAAACATGTTGAATAATTTCAACCCATGGCGTCCGAGAGTCAATGTTGTGAATTTTGTGGTCAAAATTTGCAAGATTAAGCAAGATTCATTAAAAATTGAAAAATGTTTGGATTTTTATGAAACTATGAAACTCGAGAAAGTTTTTATAATGGGTATAACAGAAGATGCCTCTAGAATTTCAGACATTTATAATCCCCAGTGTTATTACAGCCGTTTTCACGATTGAAAACGTGTTTTTTGATAATTGAAAACTTTTGAAACATTTTTGAACTTTAGTTAGTGAACGAAATCAATCGTTTCCTTCGCCATTAAAAAAAGTACTTTTTTATAACAGATTGTTTTCTTGGCTTCAATCCCACAAGCGCCACTATCCACGTCTAGGGGGCGGGATATGACTGCAATCCAGGGTACTTGATGTTTGTAGCGCACACCTGTTTTATCAACCAATAACATACCTTAGGTGCAACGGGAATTAAGAATTACTCACACAAGCCGTCGTTCGTCAGGATACCTCTCCAAATCTTGAAGTAGCTCTTCGCGTTTAAGTTCGTCGTTTACATTAGGGCATTAGTAGAGTAGGGATAATAGTGCGATGGACTGCAAAGTCTGAGCACTGGCGCATACAGCGCCACTCACACACCAGAATAGGGATAGATCCGAGAATGTATACTCAAATTGTCCTTCAGTCCCTCTCCTCTTCATGCTGCAACCAATAACGGACCCGTCCCCCGAAACCTGACGTAGCTCTTATCGTTTGAGTTCGCTGATTCTATTCGTCTATGGGTATATTTCTACATTACGATATATTAGAAACTTTTTGGAGAGTACTTCATGGGACAGATCCAGAGATGTACCTCCACGATGTCATTCGACTCCCCTCGCTTTCGTCCTGGGACAAATAATCTGTAATCATCAATAATTACGTTATTGTAATTTGTTTTTACGTTAATAGTGTCTAAAGTTTTCAAAGTACCACCAGCATGGCTAGTAAGGTTAAGGGTAACAAGATTTAACTTCAAATTTTTTTAATTTTTTAAATAAAGTTCATGATTAATAGCAGCTACATAAGAGTCAGTATATACTCTCAATTTAATAGGTACATCTTCGATGTTTATTGTAATAAAAATTGGCTTCTTTGGAGAACTCTCTTCATCTACGTTGCAGATAGACAAAATAAACAATCACAGCCCCGTATTTACATATACGCCAAGTCCGCCATGGCGGAGGCGGCAAATTATAGAGAGCGGCAATTTTTTTACAATTTTCTCTAGTTTTCTCAACAAAAAAAAAATTGCAGAGTACGTTCCAATGATTTACCTAATTAAACTTGCACGTAGATATGAATAAAGGTATAATCTTGGCGGAGAGCGGCAAAATCCTAAATCCGGCCCTGAACAATCATCTTTAGTTGTGTCTTCATCAACAAAATTATTAACTTGATCTTTTAGTACCTTTCATATTTTTAAAAAAGCGACAAATCACCTTCAATTTTAGATTTTACTTTACTTTGTGCAGAACCAGAGTCTTCTTTTTATCTCTACTCTGTCGTCAAACTTTCGCTAAGTCACCTTTACATTGACAAATGTTGCAAGTTTTGTCTTAAAAAAAAAGAAAAAACAATCTTTAAGAACGTGATTGGTATAACTGCAACAAGAACATTTCACATTATCTTCACCATTAGACGAAGATTTTTTGACCTCTGGTTCGCTGAATTAGAAGCCAGTCTGTTCTCTACAGCCATACTGATGTCCATACCTTCCTAAGCCTTGATAAGTTCTCTGCATTTTGTGTATGACAAATCCTTTTCAGCAAACAGCTTTTTCTTGAAGTCATTGTTGGCAATACCATGTGTAATCTGGTCTCTCAGTGATTCTTCCAAATTGTCATGAAATCATAGGTTTGAGACAGCTTTTGAAGAGCAGCAATGAAAGCAGACGTGGATTCATTCTGTTGCTGGACTCTAGCACGAAACTTTGACCTTTTAGCTAGTACTGACGGTTTTGGTTTGATATGGTTACAAACTTTTGAAACCAGCTCCTCATATGAGACATCTTTGGGTTTTCTGGAGTACATAAAGCTCTTAAAATATCATAAACTTTACTTCCAATCAAGGTTAATAGTAAAGATACCTTCTTTTCTCTGAGCCTGTTGACACACATATATAGCTTCAGCCTTTCTACCCATGTCTCAAAATCTTCATTTTTCATGGTTAAATTCATTGGTGTGTCCAACTGGCCCTTAAGCTGAGAACTGGTACCATTAATCGTACATAGATTCCTCGTCGCCACTTGTCGTATTTCACGAAAAGAAGGTAATCGTTTCACCATGTATTGTAAGCTGAATACAAAAGTTGATCGCAGAGCAAGCAATCATCAATCTCTCATCTCTCAAAGCAGTGTTCCACGTTTATATACTGTACAGAAACTTGAGGAATTTTGGGGATTTTAAAAAGTGATGAAAATGGAATGAAAAGTTGAGAAATCTAGGACTGCGCTAGAACATACATACGTAAGACCTCTACTATTAGGGGATAGCTTGATTAATTTCGAAAATTCTTAAAACAAGGGACACCCTACAAACCTCCCACGGAAAAGTCTCTTCCGGCGCCTCTGCTAGGTTCGCATATTTATCAGTTGGTTTGCATAGTAGCCACCTGGTTTGTATACAAACCAGCTAATTTACATATCACCCTATTACTTCCCGTAATATGGGTTACTAAGAGAATTAGTTTTCGGCTTTGCAGATTAGCTGAAAAAGTCTTTAGTTGGTTAGCCAACCAGCCAACAAACTGGTTAGTATACGTGACTTGGATTGTTTTATGAAAGCATCGATTTCCTAATGTAGCTATAACACATACTTGTACACCGAAGGAAAATGCAGATATGTTGAGAGTATCGAGTGTACAATCCTGATACGCACTGCAAATGCCCCCAAAAATATTTTAGTTTAGCACGAATTTTCAGTACCGCTATTTTCTGCAGGCTCAGCTCGTTAAAACGACTGGGTGCTCTGCTTTTCTCCCTCAATATTGTGTGAATTTTAAAGCTGGCTCGGCGCCCTTTAATACTGTCTTTTTAAGGCGAAACAAAATATTACTTGCAAAATATTACAACGCATTTACTGGCAGAGTAATTTCGACTCTTCATCGTCTCGATTGTATTAGGGATTAAAAAAAAATATCTTTCTCGTTTTTCTCGACGCTATATATTTCATAAGTACATGTAATCCCAATTTTTCTTCGTTTTCCGTTAATTTCACGTTCCATTACCTTTTTTGAACGTTGTTCCATGTGTTCCAAAAATAATTTATGTCATAAGCGTAGAACTATCTCCGGTTCAAAATTCACCACATACCTTCGCAAAATAAATGCAAGAAATTAATTGTCCGCATATTTCTAAGGCAGGGTTCTCTTAATACTCGTACACATGCTTCCCGTTTAAACACTAAAATTCTCGCAGCTGTTCTATTAAATTTATAAATTTACGTTTCTAATTCTTTTAAGCGGATAAAATGTTCAGTTTCGGTTATTATTTGTTACATCGAACGTAAGTGTATCTTATATAATTAGCTCTCGAGAAAAGCAAAACTTACACAGCGTCGTTTTAATTTGGTTGAAGTAACACAACATTTCAAAAAAAAATTCCGCAATGTAATTTGTCTGTAATTGTGAATTGCCACGTATTTTCGTACCTGCGCTATATTGGTGTATTCATTCATCGTTTATTCAAATGCGTTCGTTCTTTGATGCAGATAAATGAAAGTATTTCCTATTTTAAGTTTCTTTGCACAACGTTGGCTAAAAAAACCCTATTTGTTTTTGATGAAAACAAAAGCGTGCCTTTGAATTCGATTAGTACACAACGCTCTTTTCATGTGGAATTTTTCTATTTATTTAATTTGTTGGCGCGTACAGCCATTCTGGCGACTATACGAAAGTAAATTTTTTCGAACAAAACATTCGTAGAAAACCGGAGACCGAACACAGTTTTAACAACACAATCAGTTTTCACGTTGTGAAACATTTTACGAAATGTTTTTATACCACTCAAGTCCCTTTAGGATCAGTGGTGGATACGGCTTATCCCATGGAAATTTCTCTGACGTACCCAGAAAGTTCCATTTTCATCCCTCCGATGTAAGGTAATGGAAATGGATACCTCGACACTTTGTCCAACGTATTTGTGTCCAAGAAATTTCGTCTGCAGACATTTGGTGCGCGATTTTTCGTCCAACAACATTTCACCCGCGACGCTTTTCGTCCAATTTTTTTCCGTCCGGACTTTTATATCCTTCTAGTGTTCTCTTTGTGATGAAGGAAATACAATGATGACCGCACTGAATGGGCTGGATCAGAATCTAATGAGCTCGTAATTACCCAACTTCAAAGAGGCCACATCAAAGTCACGTATCCAATAAAGAAGAAATAATATGTGACTCGTCAAGACGTAATTGATGAAACTGTGTGTGTAAGGAGAGAGATGAAATTTTAGTGTACCTTCGTGAATAGGATACAAAGTAAAAGCCCCAAAGATTAGCCTTGTAAAATTTATTGTGTAATGTATGAAAATTTAAGAATTTGACTAAGCATACCTTGTAATGACGATGCTTGCAATAAAATATTTTTTTGTGGGAAAAATATTTTGTACAAAAATAGCTGCGGACGAAATGTGTCTGGACAGAAAGGAGCCCTGGACGAAATGTCCCATGGATGAAAAAACTTTAGACGAACAGTCCTTGGACAAAATGAGGGGGCACCTGGAAATGTCATACACTAATCGCATGGCCTACGTTTTTTCTAGCCTCTCTCATTTCACTTCCAAAAAATCATTTCTTGGTCACCGAAGCGATACTCGAAATGGTAGTTTCCGAGGCCAGGGGTGCGGTTTCCTTGGAGCCACTGTGATATGCGTACATCGCCATACGCTCCACTAAACATTACGTAATGCCACCATCAGTCAAGTTTCCTTTTTACCTCACCCTTGGAAACTTTTTGACTTGGTTCAAATGGATGGAAATTTTATACCCGAATCATCTGACCGGTGTAATATTTTTCAGCTCTCCCTTCACTCCTAAAAAATCTTCATTTGTATAGTGTTGTTTTTTTTTTTGCTTTTTTTTTGTAACCAGTTAAATTTACACAAAACTAATTTTTTATTTTTCAAATACTACTACGCTACGCGCTAAGATGCATTGACTGGTGCACTTGAAATGACATAAAGTCAAAAAAAGCTCGGAATATAAAATTGAAATTTTTATATTTCGTTGAAACCTAACCTCTATACTACGGTAGCCTAGAATTTCGCAAATTTCAAACGTTTTACTCCCAGAGGTTGAGCATGTTCCTCTTGGTCTAAAAAACTGCCAGGCAGCATGCTTTTTGAAATCGAACAATGTCGAGAGGTTCCGCCAGGCAAAGGAATCAAGTTTAACATAGGATACCCCGATAAGGAAATCTGTAATCTTGCATTAATGGCTCTAAAATATCGAGTTCGATCAAAAAAAATTAATTTGACTTAAAATATTCTTCTTATTAGTGAAAGGATGAGGTACCTCACGAGAATTTTGCAAAAAATTAAGTCAAATGTCAAAGGCTTCGGTTGAAATTTGTGTAACATTTTTCGAACTTGAAGCAATAAAAACCACAAAAACTGAATGAAAGCATGTAAACGATTGATTTACTCAGATTTTACAAAGACAAAATCTATTGATAACATTTTTGGTTCGAAACCACTATTTTGAAGGCTTTGCTAAGGGGGCAAAATCGGACAATTATAGGTAATACTGTCCATTTTATCAAAAGTTAGATTTTTGAATTCGTTTTTAAGGTTATTCTAACTGTAGCGTTTACCAATATGAGTCCACAAGAGATAGGGACGAGGAAACATCAAAAAATTCACCATTCTTCAAGTACCTCTATCAATAAGAGAGGAGGCGATATAAAAATCCACGTTATTTCCTGTACAACAGGGAGAGGACACGAGTGCTCTTCATCTGACCGATCTGAAATTTTGATAGGGGGCTTTCGTTAATTTTTTGGCACCCATCGCACGTGAAATTCAAGGATCTGAGAAAAGTTGCACAATAAAGAGCATTCTATTGATGGTTGTCATTGATATAAAAAAAACTAAAACTACAAAGCAAGAATTGCATATTAGTTAGTTCAAGAGACGGTGGTCAAGGCAGTAGCTTTAAAATAGGCAAATGGGAACATATGCTCCTTGTGATGACGGATTGCTTCCCCGGAAGATTTTATTTCCCAAACTGCCCAGATTCAGATGTAGAAATCAAAGTGAAGAGCTTCTTCATTACTTGTTCACTAAAATTGGAAATTGATTTTTTTTTTAAACAGTTTAAGTCACATTTTATTAATTTTTCAAGAGATGAAAAAAAAACGCTTCACCTAATTGCATGAACGCTGGAATACTTTGTAAAAAGACAGACTCAGCCTTTGGAAGCCCTATGGTACGGCTAACATTCTTCTCGCCATCAAACCAGCTAAAATCTTCAAGATACATAACCTGTTTTACACCTCTTTTTTGGACTTGACTTATTTTACACACTTTTTTGGCCTTTGAAATATTTTTTTTACATAACTAGTTTGACACTGCACTGCATGATGAAAATATTGTTTAAAAACACCAGAGGTCCTAAATTACAAATTCAAAACGTTGATGATACAGATCTAAATCTACGTAAACCGTAGAGTGGTCCAAAATTTAATGATATTTGAAATGTTTTTCTTGCTGTAACTAAAACTATTCCTTATGGCGTAAAAACCAATCAGTTAGCATTATTTTTCTGAATTCAAACAATGCTGAGGAGTCTCACTAGAGGGAGGAGGGGATTAAGTTTAACATAGAATTTTCTATAAGGAAATTTGCAACTTTGCTTTTGAAGCCTCCAAAACATAGAGTTCCGTCAAAAAATTGGTTTGGTTATAAAAAATCGTTTTTTCTACTATAATTAGGAAGTCCCTCAGGTCACTAATGCGATAATCGAAAAAGTAATTTCTGGGGCCAGGGATGCCGTGTCTGGGAAGCAAACTTCACATGCGTGCATCACCATACGCTCACCAATGGGCATATAAGGAAGAAATACCTACGGAGAATGTTTTTCTTGAAGTAGCTAAATTTGTTTATTATGGAGTAAAAATCCACCAGTCACCATCTTTTTTAAATACAATTCTGAGGCATCTCACAAGAGAGGGGAGGAATTAGATTCAACCTAGAATTTTCCATAAAGAAATTTGTAATTTTGCCTCTGAAGCTTCAAAACATCGAGTTCCGTCAAAAGATTGGCTTAGTCATGAAAAATCATTTTCATTAATACAAATGGGTAATTCTCCAAAAACTGGACAATTCATGTAAATGGGCTGTAACGCTGCCACTTATTATCAGAATTCTATGCGCAATATGTCAAAATTGAGGAAATGAACTTTTCTGAGGGAGACAGTGATAAAAGCTCCCCCTGGTTCAGCAGAACATCCTTAGAAAATCGAAAATGTACCTGAAACGTCCATCAACTTGGTCTAGTTCCGTTTTTTTTTTTTTTTGCTCGCTGGAAAGGTTTAATACATAATTTTCAGGAACTACTGTTTTCCATTGTTGAAGAGGTAAGTTGAGGCAACACGGTATAGGCCTTACAATCTTTTTCTAAACAAGTTAAGTAACCTTTAGAATGCCTCAAAATTGTGTCTAAGAAGAGATATGTCCTTCAACGTGGGTAATTTTCAAACCTCTCTGTAGGGTTCCACTATAAGCATAAACTTCTCTCAAATGCTCATATAACTTCCTCATAGCTTCCTTTAGAAGGCTGTGTAAGAACTTCTGTGAAATAATGATAATTTGTATGCTGAAATACTCATTTATTGCTGAGATCTTGGTTTCTAAAAAAAAAAAAAAGTGTCCTTTATCGTGGACATCAACAACCATATCGAATTTCCAGCTCGGAATTTGTAAAAACGTAATAATATACCTATCTAATGTTGGCCACATTACATTCAGCAACATGTATCAAATATTCTCCGCATATCTACCCAATGGGAAAAGGAAAATGGCGATTTTGTCCTTAAACGTGGACATAAAATATTATTCAACGTGGATACTCACGTATTTCTTGTATCCACGTTGAAGGACGTGAATCTTTCGATAGTTAGAAGCAGTCTGTAGAAACAGCTTTTAAATCTTCTCAGTGCAGAGACTACTTTCCTAGATGAATTTTAGGTACTTCATAAAACCGTGATCCGTGAGATTGTAACCTATGGTGCCGCTGTCAGGGTTGGGTAGCCCATCGAATTGGCTTAAGCTAACGGCTAAAGCTAAACGAAATTTTTCATTGACTGAGGCTAACGGCTAGGGAGGTTTGATTGGCTAGCTAACGGTTAAATTCTTGAAGACATCATGTGGCACCTCAAACTACGCGTTATTGCCTTCACAGTCTATAAATGCTGAAGAAAAATGTCAAACTCTTAAAGATTTTCATATTTTAATAATTTTTACCATAAAGAAAACTTCGGTTAAAAAATAAAAATCACTTGCCAACAGCTCCATTTGATTTGATTGGCTAAAGCTAATGGCTAACGACTAGTGGAGTTAATTGGCTAACTAACAGCTAGAGCTAAAATTGCTGACAATACTTTGGCTAACGGCTAATGGCTATTAGTTAGCTACCCAGCCCCGGCCTGTATTCCAGAGCACTTTCGGCTGTTATGCCTTCATCAGTGGAGCACCCTAAATGAGACTTGTCTCTTGTGCTCCTGTAGTTATAGTCGAGAGTAGTACCGTATGGTAAACCTGTTTAGTCTTGTGCTCCTATTGATTGCCTGTGATTATGCAGTCTGTCCAATCAATGAGTGTTATTAGTTGTATACTCCTATTGGTTGTCTGTGATTGTGCAGTCCGTCCAATCCGCGGAGGTTATGTTATTATTTGGAATAAGTTCTCATTTTGGAAGTTAGTTGTTGTGTTTATTAGGTCGTTTTGTTTTGTGTTTTGCCTTTATTATTTCTAGTTGTTTTTTAATTTTCTTTTTCTTGTGTTGTTTTCTATGTGTAGGATTTCATACTTTTCTGTCAGTTTGTCATTGTTATGTCCCTGGTCATTGCAGTGTTTTCCAAACAGTGATTTGCCATCATTTAACTTCTGTGATTTTTCATGATAACAGCTGAAAGCGCTCTGGAATACAGAAGAAGAAAAAGTGAATTGGCACACCCCACACACGGAACATTTTAAGTGCACCAGTCGATACGTCTTGGAGAGCAATGTTGTCTGTTGATTCGAAAAAGTGAAAATCATTTTGTGTGATTTAACCTGTTGAAAAAAAAAAAAAAAAAACTCCGAAACTCCAACTTTTTCTCCTTGGAAAAGTGGTCATACTAAGGCTGCGTCTTGGCGAGCCGTGTTGTTTTATCTGAAAAAGTGAAAATCGAGTTTGTGTGATTTAAACTGTTTTGAAAAATGGTCACACTGGGGCTACGTATATCACTTATGAAAGCTGTCCACCGACAACTACTAATAACTACCTAAATGTCATCCAAAATGGGTTAGTGAATTCTAATTCGGGGCTACTTAAATGGCACTTAACTGTAGAGAGGTTTATCTACTTGCTGGTTATAACCCATGAAATAAGATTTCCCGACAAGTAGCACGCTCTCACACATGTAAATCGAACTCGCACGAATTTACTCGGACAAAATATGCGATCTCCGAAATCTGTTTGTCGATCAACGAGAGAGACTATCGGCTTAAAATTTCTCTACAGCTCGAAACAATCGCGGGAGAATGGCCGCTAAATATTCATAAGTTTATTCATCTTTTACCACCATTTTGGAAGGAAAAATGGACGGGCATAAAATTTGTAATCCGTCACCGAAAATGATATATTACTTATAGACTGAGCCGAAAGAACAATTTTGAATGAGTTCAACCCGAATTTCCATTAAAGACCAAACGTAAAAGAGGAAAGTGTAATGTGCAAGTTTGTAAATAACTTCGTCATGTTAATGAGCTTCTCGTGAATGTTGAAAACTGATAATAATTCAGCTTAGGAAGAAAAAAGCATATTCGCGTTAACACGGCTTTTTGTGAGTCGTATTTAAAAAAGCGTATTAGTAGCGTTTTTTATCATAGGCCAAAAATATGTAATCTGATAAAAGTGGTTGTGTAAGATTATATGCAAAATTTACTTCTAAATACGGAAGCGTTTGACATCGCGGACGAAATACAAAAGACCGCACATAACAGATGACCGGGTCAGCGAGTGTATTCGGACATTTATGGGCAAAATCTGTCATACCCGAGGTCATTACATTTACTGTGAAATGATACAACGTGGTAGATATACACCGTGAGGTTTCACCCAGATGAAGCCATTGTAACGTTACCTTCATTTCGTTTAATAATTACGGTTCTGGCGTATATACGATTTTCGGACCTTTTAAGCCGCACCTTCGATAATTTAATTTTGAGATCAACGGATGCCGAATCGACATAATTACGGCATTACAGGTAACGGACTAACGGATGCTTTGAAGTTGCTTCGTGTTAAAAGGTGAAATACATTTTCTAGCTGATTTAGGAAAAATCCAGCTATTGCCTTTGGTCGCCCCAGGCTGAGCGCAGACCGATAACAAGCCACCGCAAACAGTTTTGTGGCGGCGCACAGTGTCTTAGAATGAACGAAACCCGCTCAGTGGGCCTCCAAAATTAAAGTCAAAATTCACGATTACAACCCATATGTGATACGTTGCACACAAAGGTCCCTCTTGTAGTGAAATCGAAATTTTGAGATCGTGACTCCAGTGCCACTGATTGGCAAGGTCCACAGAATTAAGGGTTCTGTCTCGTAAAGCCCAAAGATCTGACCAATACTAAAGCACATATCGGCTTAAATGGGAAAGTCCAATGCAACATTAAAACCCGTATTTCGATAAATTTTACTCGATTTCTAGAAGCCAGATCGGAGTCAGATCAAAAATGTAATGGGATATTCGGAATCGACGACCCAAAAAACAAATTTCGATATGTTGCTCAATTTCTCAATGCAAATCAATTTTCCCGCTCAAATGGGGAAAATGTAGAATTAGTCGTCCAAATAAGAGTCCGATTATAAAAGTCGAATGGAATATGTATTCGAATCAGCGACTTTAATCACCCTATTCTGGTACATCGTTTAATCTTTACGACAAAGTCAATCTTCAATCTGACCCCATAAAAGAGAAGAAGTCGAATTTTGGCCCCTATTCTTATCGGAACGAATATCTGATAGCATTTTCTAGCACAGTCTGTTTGGATACAGTTTTTAATATAATTCCATTTAAGATTCCAGAATTGCTAGCGGCACATACCAGCCCAATTTCGGGGGAGATTAAATTTTTCTCACTCGACATGAACTAAACCCCAGTCTTTGATGATGCCCGTTTTTACCGGCTTTTGATTCGACTTTTCAATAAAAATAGAAAATCGGAGGGGTTTTATGCCAGATCATGTACTTCTTGGTTTGAATTTCTGATAACTTGAGCTTTTAAAATATGAGCACAAACGGATCTTCTCGCTTGAAATTCCCTAGTTGATAGTACGCTCCAACTTGCATCAAATAAAGGAAACATCACACCACCACTCGAAGGTCTTAATTCGTTACACACCTTAACTACAGATAATATATTTGCCTTAACTAATTTCCAAACATTCGTAGAAAAAACTGATATAGAAAAGAGAAATAGAAGGAATCTAGATTCACATTTCCAGAAAAGTTGCTACGCCTATATCGACATGTATATTTTGGTTCGTTTCCCGCCCGCGTCGACTTAACCCGAAATCTCACCGACGTAAATGTAATTCTAAATTTCTCACATTCAGCAAAAGAGGTGTAACGACTCCACGAATAGGGAGGCCCTTCACCTATTAAATAGGCCAGTTGAGAAAAATTGAAAAAATGTAGTCCCAGATGGCAAAATTCGGCTCGAAAAGCGCGAAAAAGCTTATTTTTGCCTGTTTTTACGACTCTAATCATCGAAAAAACTTCAAACATTTTTTCACTCGCTCCGCTTGGGAAATTTGGAAACCTTCAGCTGGAAAATTTCTGCTGTTCATATTGGTTCAATTTAAAATGTACCTAGTGTGACGTCTCTCCTTCACCAAATATTTCCTCAGTCAGGCATTCTCGGAGAGCGAAAGGTCGAAAACGACTTCGCCGCGTGAATAAGTGAAAATAATATTTCGCCAGAGCTAGAAGCGAGATTCCGGAGAGAAATTCCAAAACCATCGCTCTTCCAGAACACCTACTATTTCTCGCGTAGCTAATTTTTTGTTCTGCTTGTGTTACAGACGCCAGCGGAATACGTAATGAGGACCGTATCAGTATCCGTCCGGTAATGCGGAAAGGAATCATGCTTGCTAGTTATGAATAAAAAAAGGTTCGCGTTCTGGCCGAAAAATATCATCGTTGCGATTGTCCTAGCAACGTTAATCGTGAACACCATAAAGTCATGCCCACTAGTCTGCACCTGCAAGTGGAAAGGCGGCAAACGGAAGGTCGAATGTGCTAGCAAGAATCTCACGTCGCTCATCACGAACGTCGACTCGGACACGCAGGTTCTGGACTTTTCCAAAAACCACTTACACACGCTGAGCGAGAAGATGTTCGAGAAAGCTAACCTGACGAACTTACAGAAGCTCTACATATCCGACTGTCAAATTACGCAGATACACGAGATTGCTTTCCACGGTCTGTCCAACCTAATCGAACTCGATCTGTCCGGTAACGTGCTGACGTCACCACCGTCGAGTAGCTTCAGCGATTTCCCACTGCTAATGAAGCTAATGCTATCCGCCAACCCGATTCGCGTTCTCAAGTCAAACGCCTTCTCACCACTCAAATACCTCGCCACGTTGGACTTGAGCGACTGTCAGATCGACACGATCGAGAGAGACGTATTCGACGGCTTACGCAAATTAGAGTGGCTCAAGTTGGAGGGTAACAAGCTGAAGAATCTCAAACACCCGGAGACGCTGCCAGAGGTCACGGGCGGTCTATCGTTACACCGGAACCCGTGGACGTGCGATTGTCATTTGCGTACCTTCCACGCCTGGCTGGCGACCAACAAAGTCAGACCTTTGGTTGCTGATCCGGTTTGCGAGGAGCCGGCATTGCACCGAGCGATTCCAGTCGCTCAGCTCAAAACGGGCGACCTGGCTTGCGCACCCTGCGTCATACCGTCGTCTCTGTTCGTCGAGATCAACGAAGGCAAGAACATCTCGTTCGTCTGCCAAGTGAGCGCCGTGCCGGAAGCGGAGATCACCTGGGAGTTCGAGGGCACCCCCGTCAGCAGTAACTCCTCTTTCGTGTACCCGTTCTACAAATACTACGCCGAAGAGGCGACCACTGAGCAGGTGAGCGAGCTGTTTGTCTACGACGCCAAGAAGGAGAACAACGGCACGTATCGATGCACAGCCGAAAATGTAGCCGGCAAGTCGACCTCTAACTACACGTTAAAGGTGATCAGCGCGCAGAAGGAGATTCCGCCGACGATCACCATTTCCTACTTCCACATAGTGCTCTCTTCGGTCAGCACCATACTGATAGTGACGTTGGTCACCTTATTCCTCGTCTCCTGCTTGGTGTACGTACATAAAAAGAAACCCGGCAAAGAGGTGAAGAGATCAGACGCCAAGCTCGAGGTCGAGTACGAGATCATGAAACAGAACACGACCGAGACGCCCTCGCGTAAGGATCGCGTCAGGAACCCGGATCTGATTATAAACGCCGAGAGCAATTTGAAAGAGCTGCATAACTGCGAGCATCTGTTATTGCTGCCGAACGACCTAAAGCAAACATATTTAACCCTGGCTGGCAACACGCTTCTAAATACCGCTATTTACGAGAGCAAGGCCTTATGTACCCACGAGGAGCCGCGAATTAATTTGGTGCCGGCGAGCTCGTGCGATGCGGTGGCGGCCGCCGCCACCGGCACCATCAAGTTGTACTTGTCGCCTACCTCGACGCAAAAACTTCATAATTTGTACGTGAATCCGTTCGACGGGTATGTCGACTCAATCGAGCGCAACTGCTGGACTTTTCAGCTATCCGAAAATGACGTTGACAGTCTAGCCGCCGATAAGCAGCAACACGTTCTAATAGACTGCTGCAATCAAACGGTTCACCAGAAGGCTGCTGCTGCCGCAGATAATACCGCCGGCGATCTCGTTAATTTGCGACACAATTTGGAAGGGTATCCTTATCCGTCCAAATTGAAGCTGACGCCGGTACAGAGTTCGAACAGCGCCGAGCAGATCGCTGGCACCCCGATACTCAGTCCACCGGATCCGTTTAAAACAAACGTCAGCTTGATAGACGTCGACGCTGAGTTATCAAATAGACTGTATAGCATTTCGTCATAAACTTTTTTTCGGGTCGCTTCTCACCGACCGGGCGAATCGGCACTCTGCCGGCGACATTTTTAATAACGAGTGTCAAAGGTATGTGGATTCAAAAACCGCGTTTTTAAATCCGAACGGATTTTCATATTTCTGGGTTCACTGCGACGTGATCTATCGGCAGGGAGGTGCACTGTAATCTTGGTGATATTTCGGAAACACGACTTATCAGAGATATATCTGAGGGGTCGTGGGTCCGGGCGGTCATTTTCCTAGCGCGTGGGCAGCGTAGTACGGTGGTCTTTATTTCGGTGTTCGTGAGCTGTTGCCTACACAAATACGGGAACTCAAAAATGATATTGCAAGCCAAACTCACCCTCGAGCGCAAGTAAGTCTGGTCAGCTAGGGCTTCGAAGACCAATCCCTTCAGAAAGCCCGTCTCAAATATAAACACAAGCACAAATACAAGCACACAAAAACAATCACACACTAAAACAACAAAAAAACAGAAAACCTTTTAGAAATTCGAAACCAATAATTCTCAAACTACTTTGACAAACCAACTCAACCCCCTAAAATTTAATAGAGTAAAAAAGTTTTCCATCTCGATAGGTACAGGTCACCTCATTGATTTCCAGAACTGAAAGATATTCCAGGAATGGCCGAGGTCAGAAGAAAAGAAAATACCACAATAAAAACCAAGAACAGCAACTTTTTGTGCTACACAGGATTACAGGGGAGTCAGAGAGGAATAGGTTTCCTCATGAAAGAAAATTCAAGTCTAAAACTACTCAAATTTAGAGGTACCTCGGAAAGAATAGCCCTAGTAAAATTTAACTTAGATAAACAAAAAAATGCTTTCATTAGTTCAGATATACGCACCCACGGTCTCTTACACATGAGAAGGATAGTCAGTCTTTCTACACCGAACTAAATGAAATTCGAAGAACAATGAAACAGGAAATGAATAAATATATGATAGTAATGGGCGACTTCAACAATTAAGTAGGTTTTAGAGAAACAGGAGAGGACGAAATCGTGGGAAAATACAATTTTGGAACTAAAAACTCAAGAGGGAGCAAACTGATCCACTTTTGCCAAGAGAACAACTTAAAACTGACAAATACCGTCAATGGGGGGTGAAGATGACTAGGTGGGGCGAAGATGCTCACTTGTGGCTGCGAGTCTTCAAACGAGAGCTACACTCTTGCACAGAATGATAGAGACTACTGGAGGACATGACTTATTGGATCTATGTTCCGTATACATATTTTTGTAGATTGGTCACCTATCGGTTGGGTTTGAAAATTAGAATTCTGAAATTTTGAATATTGTAAGAATGCTCTTCAAACATTAATTGAATAGAGAAATAAATTAAAAAGGTAAGTAAAACGGAGCATCACTCTAATAGAGAATTTTGTGCTCTGTAAGATCCCATTGATTGAATTTTATTACTTTGATTCATCGGCCGGATAATCATGAAATACTGAAATTGAATAAATCATGGGGTGAAGGCGAATCTTCATTAATGGAATTCACTGGTTGATTTTAATCCAACGTCCCATGTTTTTCTGTTGTTGTTTTTTTCTCGTCAATTGCAGATTCATAGTTTCCGGTATTTGAATCATTTTAAATAAAACCCTGCAGTATTCGGAATGATTTACTTCGTAAAGTATTCGAAGATATTGTGTCATGCATAACATAGGATGAAGAAAGTTGCTTTTCAAGGGAAAATGGGTGATGGTTGATCGCAAATTTACATTATATGATAACAGTACATCCTAATTCCACTTCTGACTTCGAAATACCCTATTTAAATATTACTTTCAACACTGATTGCCTTCACCCCCCTAAGCGGAGTTAAGCTGCTCACAGCTTAATTCAATTTTCCAGGAAAATGCGTGATTGGTAACATTATTGCTTTTTCACGTCATCATAGTCCACATAAGTTAGCCCAAATAAGAGTACAAAAAGGGAAAAAATCATAGAAAGCTGAAACTTGGTACATTGGTCTAATTAAGTTTTCTGAACAACATGCTAAGAGTCCCAACGAATCCGGTGCCGGCGTTGTTCCCTAGAGGGCAAAAATAGGAGCGTCAAACAGTTTTCTGCTTGTATCACGCTAAAATTTGAGTTTGGCAAAAAAAAAAATAGTCAAACAAATGTGATAGACAATAAAAAATACACAAAAAAAGTTCTTACGCATTTTTCTGTAGAGTGCGTATTTGTTGAATAAATTAACATCAAACGTTGAGACGTTTCCTCCATGTATACATTTAATGCAACGTATTGTAGTCGATGCAATATGTAGACCCGCGCACACGCATGAATACATTAATTTCTATTTACTTTGCCAAACAATTTATACATTTAAGGTCGATGGATCTGTGGCTGAAAAAGAAAAAAGAAAAAGAAAGAAAAAAAGAAAAGAATAAAAAAAATGAATTGGACCATATACTCTGTTTCACGACAGAAATGCCCGAGTTATCAGTGAAAAATGTAAACAAGATTCATAAGAGTGCTCATCATTCGTTTGCGGCAGGACCTCTTATTTCTCAAAAAGCCTTGTTCCAGTACTGAAAAATTCAAAAAGAGACTGAAAATTTCAGCTGATCCGTAGGATTCTTGCTTTGAATATTTTCAAAAAGGTAGAAGGAAAACTCTAGTTTGAATTATGTTCCCTTGAGCTCTTGCTGGACAATTTTTGCTTTATATGTTTCCAAAAAGGTATACGACAGAAGAAATTTAACTTATGTTCGATTCCCCCAACCACTGCGGCAGCGCGTCAACATTTCCTGCGAGCGTATTACCAGGTGCACACTTGGCTTGGTCTGAGATTGAATTCAGAGGAGTGGGGTTGGAGAAAGACGGAAAATTGACTAACACTTATTCCAACTATCGCAACTAGGGCACTACAACCATGAGTATAATCATCCGCCATTTTGATTCACAGCGTGCCCGTGGATACCGAATCCGACTATGCGGAGCGTACCGCATAGTCAATTTGGCATCGACGGGCGCAGCGTGAATCAAAATGGCGGATAATTATACCCATGTTTACAGTGCTCTACCGTCACTACAGCGCCCGAAAATATTTAAAAAATAGTTTTTGTTCATGTAAGAAGAGCACTTGCGGCAAGAAGTGCGGTTGCCGTAAAATGGGACTGACCTGCTCTGGGGCCTGCCTCTGTTCAGATTGTTCAAATTATGAACTGGAACTGAATTTTGACAAGCCTGAATAATTAAATTTTGCATTTACCTACATAATTTCTGCATAATATGCACATCCAATGTTATATTGTATTTTCGAATTTTTTCAATTTAATGCTGATTTATGTATGGAGTATGAGTAATTCGACGTTTCAGGCAGAGGGGGTGGGAAGGGTGATTCTCTTCATTCCATCACTGATGCGGGTATTTGGAATAAATCTTTTCGCATGCGTATAAGCTAAGTTGTATTAAATAATGTATGTATAGAGGAAACATCTCAAAGTTTGATAATAATTTATTAGACAAATACGCACCCTACGGGAAAATGTGTAAGACCATTTTTTGTGTATTTTTTTATTTTCTATCACATTTGTACGAACACTTTTTTTTCTGAACTCAAATTTTAGTGAGATGTAAACAAAAAACTGTTTTACGCCCCCATTTTTGTCCCCTAGGGGATGACACTGTCACCGGATTCGTTGGGACTTTTAATACGTTGTTCAGAACACTTAATTAGACCAATGTACTAAGTTTCAGCTTTCTATGATTTTTTTCCTAGTTAGAACCTAATTGATGTGGACTATCATATAGCCAAGGGTTTCTCTTTTTCTAATTTGCTCTCAACCCGAGCCCTGGAATCCGCCCTTTCGAGCATTACTTCAGGGACGTCGGGGAGACTGTTAGGCCTGTCTTAGCACTCTTCCCTTGTGGCCGAAAAGCCGGCCTAGGTCGAAATCTGGCGAGTTGCTACAAGAGTTCTGCACGAATCCACCCGTAACCCGGTTGAATCCGATTACTACTCGTACCGCATGCGGATACGAGTTTCGAGTGGACGGGTAAAATCATACCCGGGTAACTTCTGACCCGTTCATGGCGAGTAAAGTTACGGGTGTACCCACTCGTAATTCTTAAACATCAAATTTTTTCTTAGAACTGTTTTTTCGAATTTGTTAAAATTTGTAAATTGGTGTGATAATGAAAAAGTATAAATTACTAGAGAAACGGTGGAGATCAATCTTAGCAAAGTACAAACGAAAGGCATACAAAAATGAATCACGAGTTTTCCCGATAAACTTTTACCCGGGTAGAACGAGTCGAACTCGTTTATCAGACGGGTCAACTCGTAACCGTACGCTGACGAGTTAACTCGTTTTACTCGTAAAAGCGTGACCGTGCAGGACTCTAGCTTGCTACGTTGGCTCGAACCCGGGACCTCCGGATTCCGAGACCAACGCGCTATCCACTCGGCCAACCAGACGTTATGGCCAAGGGTTGCCTTCAAACAAAATTGAAATTGATAATACTTCATCTGCTCTTCTACCACTAGACCGCTATTCATTAGTCATCATGAAATCATCGCGATGCAACTCACTCGTTATTGGAAAAAGATCGGGCCGGAATCGACTTGTCTCATTATTACTAATAGACTAACTACTCAAGACAGCAACTCACCCGCAGCCCTATATTTCAAAAAAGCCAACTGAATGGCAGCGCCGCATTCCCGGCACTATATTCAGCTGTTCCATTCCTCGTGATGCCCGTTTTGGGCTATACTCGGCGCTACAGTACGCCTAGAAAAATCACATTTTTTGGGCAAGGCCAGATTTACCTAATTGGCTGCTGTGTGCTAATTTTTTTTTATGCTGTCCCCAAAAATATACGTGAAACAAATTTTATCCCCATCTTATTCGTTTTTTATTTCCCCTGAATTTTACCCCCCCCCCCCCCAAAGTTTTGCCGCTTTGGGTTTAAGCACATTTTAGCGCAATGGGAAATCTGTCATTAGCTGGGGGCAGGTCAATATCATAACCAACTACTACCAGACGCAAATTATCAATTTGCACAACTGCTTCCTCTGTACGAATCATTTCGTCTGCAGCATTCCCAAAACAGTTCCAAGGGGCTGGATGCATGTTCATATCATAACCTGCCACCAGCAGGTATAATTATTATTAATTTGTGCAAATATGTCCTATGTAAAAATCAGTATTTCCTTCAGTAGCACCTTCCAAAGAGAAGCCGCCCCGGGGGCTGGGAGCAAGTTGATCTCAAAATGTAGGAAAATAAAAAATTAGCACGTCTTCGGCAAAAGTTTCTTACAAAGTTTCTTCCGTTTTTCGCTATCACTCACCGTTCTCACAATATTTGCAATTTTTCGGAAAATTTTACCTTTTTCGCCAAGGTTAGCAAAGATAATAAAAGATTAATAATTATTATGTATTATTTAAAAAGAACGGATTCCGAATTTGCATGTCATTCAAGTTGCCTAACTTGCTACTGGCGGGCACAAATCATATGTGTTCCTGAAGAAGATAATTTTTACAGTGGACATTTGTACAAATTGACAATTGGTACCTGCTGGTGGTAGGTTATGATGTCAACATGCATCCAGCCCCTTGGGGCTTCTTTCGGAAGTACTGCAGATGAAAATGATTTGTACAGAGGGAAGTAGTTGTGCAAATTGATAGATAATTTGTGTCTGGTGGTGGTTGGTTACAGGAGCCGGATTTACCAGATTAGCCGCTATGTGGTACTTCTTTTTCGCCCCTAAAAATATACGTGAAACAAATTTTATGCCCACCTTATTCGTTTTCCATTTTCCCATGAATTTTGCTGCCCTCAAAATTTTGGCACTCTGTGCATAAGCATACTTGAGCACAAGGGTAAATCTGCCATTGATTTTGGGCATTCCAAAATTTTCATGGCAAACTCCAACACGCTTATGTGCCAGCCAAACAAATTAATCTCCCGTGTGTACTCGCCCATGGATAATAAGACATTTCCAGACGCGTCGAAAGGGTGAAGACGGGTATCGAGGCTACATCTTTAGTTTTGACGAAAATATTTTACATTGCGCTTATGAGGAAAATCTAATTTCTAAGAAATCGTAGAAAATTACTAGAATGATTGCAAATACAAAATTCATCTCCAGTCGGGAGGGGTCAACGAACAATTTAAACGATAGAACAAAAATTTCAAGAGTAAATTAGTATCGGTATCAAGGCCAAATCACTTAGTTTGCAAACAATATGGGAAAAATAGAGCGGACACAAGAATATTTAGTGCTTACCTCGACAAGCAAAATGAAACTTTTAGCAAAAATAAAAATATTCACCTTGTAAACCTAATATTGACATACGGTGCCCAAACTTAGGCCCTGACCCAAATTCAACCGAAATGACAAACACCCTCGGCTAAAAGATAAAATCAAGATTAAGGACTTTAAAGAAAGAACTGGTACTAAAAATATAGCTTACACAATTATAAAATTAAAACTTAAATACGCGGGTCATATGTCCAGAGAGGGTGGAGAAAAATGGAACCCTAACGAGTATTTCATAGGTACCATTGGCCAGGAAGAGGAAAAGAGGTCGCCCTGCCACTAGATGGGACGACGAGATTTTAGGTTATATGGGGTCCAGATGGAGG
The DNA here is from genome assembly GCA_031841125.1 of Acanthococcus lagerstroemiae. NCBI lineage: Eukaryota > Metazoa > Arthropoda > Insecta > Hemiptera > Eriococcidae > Acanthococcus > Acanthococcus lagerstroemiae. Next base: position 71,324,334 of record CM063107.1, read on the forward strand.
ACCACAGTCAGCGCTAGAAAATGCTGGAAGCGAATGACAGATGCTTTACGGTAGATGGAATAGGGGACAACTTACATGGGGTGTAAGCACTATGTACCAATAAGTTGCTCTTTTAAGAATTAAAGAAAAAATTATGGGGAAAATCTGATTTTTAAAAAATCGTAGAAAATTATTGGAATGAGTTATATATTTGAAATTTCAGACACACATGGTATATTTATCAGCCTCGCTTTGGTGCTCGAATCGGTACCCGATGAAGAATCGAATTATATTATTACAGAGAAAAACCTATTTCGAGACTTAGCTTAATTATTTAAGCTGATTCCAGCTACTTGAAATAGTAATCGATTTTTGACATTGAAAGCCCCTATCAGGTTTAAATGAATATTTAATAGGAATTATCGAAATGAGTGACCCGGATAACCCCTATGTTCGACTTTTAGAAGCCAAATCCGAGTCGGATTAAAAATCTAATGCGAAATTCAAAATCACCAATCCACAAAAAAAAAGTTTTGATACGTAATTTAGTTTTCCACTCAAGTTTATTTTTCCACTTTGATGTAGAAACCGTTCAATTTGTGGTCCAAATCGGGGCTAGAACAAAAATCTGATGCAATGTTCAAAATCAGCTTAAAATTTTTTTTTAAAAACACCTCTAATGATCTGTTTAATTTTGTAAGCCCACTCAATTTTGGCCTACTTTAGATCCGAAAATTTCTGTGCTCAAATATCAGGGCTGGATCAAAAATCTGATGCGATATTCGAAATCAGAGACCCAACTTTGTTCAATTCCACAAACTAATTTAATTTTGACTTATTTGGTTTTCAAGTTCGGATTTTTAAGTCCAAATCGTAACCATTCGGTATTTGAAATCAGCCCTTCAAGGAACCCCTACGTCGATATTTTGTTTGATACAGTTTTATTCAAGATCGAAAGTTGGTGGTAAATTCACGCCCTCTTTTCGAGGAGAGAACATTTTTCTTTTCTCCTGAAGAGAAACCAGACCTTGTCACTTGAAGATACATTTTTGTCCAGTAAAGATCCAATTTCGTAATTCATTTAAAAAGAAATAAATAAATAAAGAAGGATATATCATTTGAGGTCTACTCCACCATACTGGATATTTTGGGTTACTTAGGTACAACTGCACAGGCAAATAATACCTAGCAATACACGAAGAATATGTCAATGTTTTAATCACTCACTCTTCATTTCAATTCAAACATCAGACACCGTTGAAAAATTTCAACAGATCGCTCAAAAGACAAAACAGTTATCTGGAGAACGCAAAAACAAACTCCGCTGCACCGGACCTCGAGCTCCCCATATAAGTCGCTGTTAACACGAACTCTTGATCATTAACTGGCACTAATGAATATATCCACTCTATCATGCGAGCTCATTAATGCGTGAAAACGGTATCACGATTGAGACCGTATGCGACGTAAAGGGGGTAAAGACGCGATTGAGTCACACACTGTTGAACACACCAGGGTGAAATACTCGAGGCTATTTTCTCAAAGCAGAGTTAAATTTTAATCTTCGGTTAAAGTAGCGATATACGCATACGGTAGTTAATAAAGAGAGAAAATACCCTGCTAGTATATTATTACGGCTCCCAAACCACAAAAATGCATCATGGCAAATTTATCTCCGGTTTCAGATGTGTGTAAGTGGTTTTTCATTATCGACAAAACAAACAAACTCGGAGATTAATTTTTCCGAACGAGTATATTATGAGTATAATATGCAAAGTTTATAACAATCTAAAAAAAAATCGAATCGACAATCTCACGATACCGCGCAGTTTTATTTGGCAAGACTCTAGCCGAGAATTTAATGATCTTCAGTTACAATAAGATGGATATTGCATCAAAAAGCTTACCACCACACTGTAGTGTTCTGCATATTTACGCATGTATACACCTACTTTATAAAAGTGTTCGTCAACACGAATTCATAATCAATTCAATGGTCCTTCACTTACACTATACCTAAAACCTAAGTTCATTATTTTGAGAAGGTTATTCTCTATCGGTCACTGTATTAAAAAACAAGTGTATTCGTTCATTTTCCTGAATGTTTCCAAGGGAACTCGATAGAAAAAATATCCTCTCCAAAGAAATACTCTATGGAAGAGGTTATTTTCTGTAAATGCGTCACACTGCCCACAACTATTTTGAGTCACTCTATATGGGGTATACGACGATTGTTTTCTTACAGTAACAAACTCTCCCGTAGTCAATATCACCACATGGGGTTACTCGTCATAAAAAAAAGTTTTTCTATTCTTTTAGGACACCATTTAAACATATTTCTATTATTTTCTCACGGTACAGTTCTACACTCACTTAGAACAAGGGATCTTCTCGGTTAGGCTGCGCAAAACATAGCAACAAACTAGAAAAAGTTGAACATGCCGAGTTTTTCATTCCATTGGTAGACATACTTATTATAGTTTGTGTACGATGATCGTACTGTATATGTCCAACTCATTCTCAAAAGAACTGCGCTGGGAAGGCGAGACCTAGGTACATTTGTTTATAGGAAGTCTACACTACAATATCTGTACGCATATCTACATCTCCCTATGTATTAGACTGGAAAGTTACACCATGGAATTTCCATATTATATGCTTCTCCATTTTCTTCAGCTCTATCTATTCTTCTTTGTTTATTTCTGTATCATAAAAATATCAGAAATGACTTGCTGTGATTGTATATTAATTTCATTTCATAGGTAAAAAACCAAGCGCCTTTGTACTTCTCATTAGGCCTACATGCCACAACAGCGTACGTCCACTTGAACATCATCACTCACTGGGTACATTTTACTGCATCTTGACCATAAACACTTTTATGCGTACCAGTGTTAGTCTCATAATTAGCTTACATTACCACACCCTATTAACAGCATCTACAGCTCTAACTTGGCATTAACATAAACGCACAGCACTTGGCTACTTTCTAAGAGAAATTATTCATTGAAGAATAAGAGATTTAAATAGTACCCGATTGACAATGAAGCCGAATGTGAGCGCTTTTGTGAACATCACTCGCAGTAATTACACTACTGGTGAGCGCATTCACAAAGAAATGTGATCGGCCAAAAGTCTCAAAATGGAAGTGGTTTGTGACATGTTGCGTGAGCGCTCACCCAATTGTCAATCGGGTAGTATATATAGATGGATGATAAACATCACTTTTGACCATAAATACTTATCAAGAGGTTCCAAGAGTAATCTGAAAGAAAGAAATGTTGGGCTACTGCATGAATTCAGAAACCACCAGTTTTAAGATAACTGTTGTTATTGACCATTATCACAGAGTTCTTGAATCTAATTAATAATTGGTAACCATATCCAATATCCATATTGTACCTGATCATAACTAAAACCTAATTTAGCTAAGACACTAAACAACAAAAGAACATTCCGGGTATACCTTCTTAGACGAAACAGAGTTACAAAAAAAAAAAACCAACATTACCTCGATAGTTCATAGAGTCAAAAGGAACATAAGTAGAAAAGATGTGAGAACATGTTACGTATTAGAATAGAAGAAGGCAAGTCATCAAAATGCGCTATGAACTAAGTAAACACCAATTATAATCTGGAAACGATGATAAATTAAATTTCATAGTTATCACAGCTCTGTTTTACCCAGTATTGATGCAGGTATTGATACAGTTCCTAAATAATTTGGTAAAAATGTGAAGTTAACTCACCTATACTTAGAACTGGTTCAGTGTTCAACAGATGACATAATGGTATATCACACTATTTCACAACATAACAATATGATAAAGATTGAAATTGATCTGTAGTAGGCCAAATTACCTATTCTACAAAACCAAATCAGCAGGTTAAAATTAGGTCATAAAGGTATTATATCTATTATCCCACAGGAACACACCACAACTAAAGCACAGTAGTTAATATCGCTTTGAAAACGGGGACTATTCGTCGGACTCTTCAGGGCGGTGACAGGCTAATGTTGCTGGTTTGTTATCAGTAACTTTTTGTTATCAGAGTTAAAGTCTGGTCCAGTTAAGAAACATATTTTTTTCACGGCGCTGATAACATGTTCTTGAACTCGTCCTTCCCCTCCAGCTTCAAAATACCCATATATCGATGTGTATTGCAGGTAGCCAGTTATGTTTCTTAACTGGACCAGACTTTAGGATAACTATGAACGCTATTCAACATAAGGGAACCAACCAACATTCGTAAACAAAATGAATTATTAGTATCGTTAGAAAGAGTGTGTAAAAAGTAGAATTTTTCTAAATTAAGCCCCGATTCAAAAATGTGTACTCATGTTAAAAAAAGCTTATCAGTAAACGCTATGTCATATAGTTTCTGCATGGCTCTTGAACTTCAAATCATGTATTCTAAAAAAAAAGCAGATTTTGTCACTGGTTCTGTCTCGCTTAGCAGCGTCCAAATAGTCTGAGAAACTCTTAAGCTGAAGCCAACTTTCCATCCCTGCTGCTCAATAATCTGGGTTCGGCTTTAAGTTCAGCACTGTTATATCAACTAGCGTTCCCAGTGACCATGCACTAACAGATCAACTAATTACATTATCATTTGAGGTACCATACTACTTGTATAGGTATTGTTTGACTGAAATAACTATTTTTGTCGGTATAGTAGATAGATAAATACCATCAGTATGATTATTCGATAACATTACCTTCATTGAGCTCAAGTCTAAACCTATATGCACTTCAAATTTACAACCAGCTGATATCACAGAGCACATATAAACTGACAGCTGAGAATAATCTGTTAGGTACTCTACTGTCTACCTTCCTATATACAAAGCAGTCATTGCAAATTATATCTCTCCTTAGAACCCATTACTATTGGATTGGTTCTATACCACTATCATCAGTGGCAAACAACTTTTAAATTCAGTGCCTAACTCATTACATCTACCTCTGTTGAAACTGAAATAAAATCATATTAATTTCATCAACCTAATTGGTAGATGATAAATAATTATTGTACATCGGATGTGTCATATTGACTTTCAAGATTTTTATTATCTGTGTGAACATTGAATGTAAATTTTGTACTATAATATGTATACCAAAGTAGATTTTAGGCACCATCACTAAGTATCATATGTACTTACATAAGAATTAAGAATCAATGTTATTTTCTATTTACTTTTACTCCTACCTACTTATCTATACATTCAAAGTCAAACATTTAAAATGGAAGTATATTGTTACTTGTTGTAAGCATGCTATTAAACAGAAAGATGCAATAAATGACTGAATTTTTACAATTAAAAGAAAACTTTTTTGTCGTGTACTACTGGTGTTTTATACTTACTGAGTCATTATGTGATTCAGTACCTTCATCTACTTCTCCAGGAGAGCCTACATCATGTCAAAAGTAGAAAAGGTGGAATGATATAGAAAATGATAAATCTGTACACTTACCGATGAAGTCCCTTTTTGAAATTATGATGAGTAGAAATTCACAATTACTATAATAATGCCATAGGTATAGGTATATACACCATGTACAAAATTCTGTGCAATAATTTAAATGTGAATCTGTATACATACTATATCCACAGCATGAGGAAATGTTTTTACCAAAATTAGGTTTTTGTCTGCAGAGTAACTAAACAACCTAGATAAAGATGACTGAGCCGACAATTTTGACTGTTAGTACCTACTCATCTATCTTCCTCTCTATTCGTCCAATCCCAATTACGCATAGATGCATTAAGAGAGTAAGAAAAGTAATTAAATATATTATGCTTCATAGAACAAAAGCTTTGTGTGATCCCTCAAAACAAATGTCAGCACGCAAAATGCGTAGGTACCTACTTTTTTCAACAAGACATTGTGGTCAAATTTGATACAAAAGGTCAACTTACCACATCTACATTGACGTTTGGATAGAATTTTGCGTCGACATCAATGTAGAATTCTATTCAAAAGTTGATTGTTATTGCGGTAATTTGACTTTTGTATCGAATTCCATATCAAATTCAACCACTCGCAATTGCGTCGAAAAATAGATCGACGATTTTGTATGTTTACCAAAAACTTGATTTTTATATCAGCTGTGTTTCTAGAAATACTATATGTTCCATCGTCTCCAACAATAAGTAAGTGTGATTGGAATAAGGACGAAGACCATTAGATACAATCAGTTAAGTACCCAATCAATTCACTAACTACACGGGTATAGCCATTCAAGATTGACACTCTCGACAACAAAATAAAATGGACATTTCACGTAATGCTGATTAGCGGTCATCAGAATGATCTTTCACTTCGATTTAAGAGAACTGAACTTCGACTCCCTGCGCCGCGCAAGTTATTGAAATAAAAACTGCTAGCCATACTCCTCCAAAATTGGATGTTTTAAATCATCCAGCATATGCTGATTAATTGACGTCCACTTTTTACCAAATTATTAATTTTTCATTTTTATTTAGCCAATTCATTCACCTGCGTATTTATAATGTAGAATGCGGACTTGCGGCGGTGGCATCTAAATAATCGAAGTCTTTCAACTGAAAGTGCATTCTTTGGTTCGCTTACTTAAAGAAACTCTACTTTCGTCAAAAAACTCATAGAAACAACGAGTGAAAGTTTCTTTTGAACTTATTCCTCAACTCTCGCGTTCTGGAAATTATAATGCGTAAAATTCAGTCGGAATCGCAAATAAATTAAATTTAGTTGAAACATCGAGGAAAAAATTAAGGGGATCAGAAAGTTTTCCTTCGTTATACGTTTCTTTGTCTCAAAAATTTACATAAAATCAACGAAAATGAACAGAAAGTTGAAAGAGCGTAAGGCCGGTCTTCATTGATACAGAGGTGTAGTTTTAATGAAGCTTGTACAAGTTTTTCATCCCGTCTCAAATACTTTGCTGCCTACAAAAAATGAGCGTTTTTAAATCTTTACTTCACATTTTATGGGTACTGTGATGAAATTTGGGACGTCGTAACATGCCCAAAATGTTCACGTCGATGTTCTACTTTTATAAACTGCCTGGCATAAGATAAAACCAAGAAGGTACCCATCCGAAAACATCACAGTTACTTCGCCACAATTGTGTAGAATCTACTTAATAAAGAAATTAATTTTTAGAAAGGGTGAGCTCTTGAGAAAAACAGATCAGATTTCTCTCATGTGTGTGTGTGTGTGGGGGGGGGGGGTACGTCTAGCTCATCGGTTTGGTTTTCAAACCAAACTAAGACGATAATTTAACAAGAAAATAATTCTTGAGATCCGTATAAAAAAAAGTTTAATAATAAATTAGAAACAAGAAAATAGGATCTAACAAAACTGATGACGATCTAGGAATCAAATACGATTAAGTTTGATGTAACACTAACACGCGCACTTGCAAACCCGTCAACAAGATAAAAATTGATGGGTATTAATCATAAAGAATACTGAAAACGAGTTTAGAGACAAATTCGATGTGTCTTCATTGAATCCAGAACCAGTTCTGAATACAAAATCAAGTAGGAAAAAACGTTACATGAGGACTAGATGATTCTGCAATTACTCCCTGGAAAATCACGATTAATGAAAATTGTGAATGAAAGTAATGAAACTCCGTCATATAAAATTCAAAACGGCCACCTGCCAGGCCACTGTTTCGATTTATCAGTCAAAGGAACATAAGCAACTCCCATCAGTTGCTTTTTCACGATGGAACCATCTTCTTGTTTATCAATTTGCTCCAAATACTGGTTTCCTTTAGCTGGTCCAACTGGTAATATCAGACGTCCTCCGGGTTTCAACTGATTAAGCAGCTGCACAGAAGAGGTCAATACATAACTGTGCCGTTCTGAAATATTACGGAATTTCAATTGCACTAATTCATCTATCTTACCGGTATGTTCTTACCTGAATTGGCAACGAAGGCGCTGCGGCACCGACATGGATTGCATTATACGGTGCTTCTGGAATGTAACCTTCTCTACCATCACCAACTGAAATTGAAAGATGAGAATATAGATTTTTACACATTTTTTCCAACTGAATCACATTAATGTACAACAAAAACTTACCGATAAGTTGAACACGCCCTGACGCAAGTAACTCTGGTTTATCATTTTGAACGTTCCGGACAGATTTATTAACTAGTTCGGGTATGTGATCAATTCCTACGGCACGGCCATTAGGCCCGACCATCAAGGCCATGCAAACGGTCAAGTAACCAGAACCTGAGCCTACATCCAGGGCTTTCTCGCCGTCCACCAGTTTATCTTTCAATAATTCTAACGCGTATGCATGCTGGACATAAAATTGCTGCATTATTTTCAAGAAATGATCCAAATCAGGCGGTAGAATGTCAAAATTGTAGGTACGTACCATGTGAGGTGCACTAATAGTTACACCATAGCCTATGCTTTGTGGAGCATCCATGTAAGCATTACTAGTAACATAATTACCTCTGTCAACTTGCTTCATAACGGATGCAACTTTTTCCGATTTAATAATACCATTATCTAAAGACGAAAGATAAATTTATATTACGACTAAGCAAATAAATTATTTATGTAATATAAGAATAAACAGATCTTTAGATTATTGTGAAGACTGTACCTCTTAAATTTGTGATCAAGTCCAAATTAGAGCGACCATGAGACCTCCACGCCATAATTTCAAAATACCACAGGCCTAATGAAATCAGCGATAACAGAACGACTAATAGGAAATATGCTTTTTTACACTTAATGATTCAGCTGTGTGCTAGGGCAACTGAAAATCAAAAAATAATAATAGTGAAAGACTGGTTGACACTGAACACCAGTTCAACGGAGAAAGTAATTATATCCTGATGAAAACTGTACATGATTCAAATTTGATACCAGTAAACGCTGCTAATTTTCCAAAAAAAAGAACCAGTTAAGCAGAATGGTTTTCTCAATGATCAATGTATACATTTTAAACTCTCTTGTGAAACAACAAGGCAATATTCCAACAACAAACAGGGAGGAAATAGTAAAATAATTTGACGACGCACATTTTCTGTGATCATTTTCAGTACCACAAGATAACTACAACGCTACCCAACAATCGGAACCGAAAGTTTCATTTACTATTTAGCGGCATATTCAAGTTGATTTCATTTACAATAAAACATAAGCTATCGACCAAAAATACACACCTTCAAGACTAGATGACCTACATCAAATACTTCATCTGTCAAATGATTATCAATGATTTTACTTACTCTACTCAGAAATTTGTCGGAAATTTGTACAACTGGAGCTCGGCAGCAGGATCTTTTAGGCGGGTTCGATGTAACTTAATTCAGTTAGTTTTTACAGTCAAGAATTTTACGTTCTACAGCTGATTTGTATGGTAATTCCTCTTTCTAGTTTCTCGTATCAATTAACAATTATCAGATTATCAGAAGTACGAATTGGTACGAATAACGAACGCAGGCAGCATGCAGCATGGCCTAGCATGGCCCTCAAAACAAACAATTTCTTATCACAAGAACATTATTTCGAGAAATTTCTAAATTCAAACGTCACTTGGTACTTAACCAATGAAAGACGAGCAAACAGAGCATAGAACAGACCTAGCTACCTGCAAGCTGCAATACTTTAACTTGCTACTCTAACTTTCATTCTTGCTGTAAGCTCCTGTATTAATTTACTGAACCGGTTGCCGCGCTTTTCGGAACGGCTGCTGTGCTGGACTTCCAAGATAGCAAGATAGGACTGCTTTCTTTGAAAAATTTTTTTGAAAATTAATAAGTGTTATTTCGTATAAACTATAAAATAACCGTTGCTAAAAATATTAAAACCAAAAATTTTTTTTAAAACAATCATTTTTTAATACTTTTATTTAAAATATGTATATCGAATTTACATTGAAAATATTGGAAGATATCGATAATATCAGAAAAATATTGGTCAAGTCAGTGAATATCAAAATTAGTTTTTACTTTTTCAGTTTTTCTTTTTTTTCTTTCAATTAAAAAAAAAAAAAAACGTTTCGTACACTACCTACTTTTGCTTTAAGTCAATAAAAAACACGTTTAAAACGAACATAAAAAAGAAATAAATTAAACTGAAGAAGAAAATTTTTCATCATATATTTTCTTTACTATACAAAAAAAAAAAAAAAAAAATCTGCGGTAAAAATCGCAAAATATACACTCAAAACCTCAAAAATATGCAAAAATTCCTGAAGTTTCCAAAATAAGGTAACATGGGTATGAAAACGCAGAACTTTTTCAGTTAAATCGAATGAAACATTCGCCTAAGTCCTAAATTTAAAAAACGAATATCCAACCAAAATAAAACAGGGGAAAAAAATACAATTTAGAACTTTGCTAGTTGGAGCTAGCACGCTAAGGTTATCCGCCTAACTAAGGGTGGATAATCCGAAATCTTATAGAATCACAACCTTAGTCTTTACTACAACAAACGGACGCTATTCAGCAAGAGGGAACCAACTAGCAAGATCCGCTTTTTGAGAACACGTGATTCGAAGTTCAAGAGCCATGTAAAAAACTATATGACACAGTGTTTACCGATAAGCTTTTTTGTTTTTTCAACGTGAGTATACATTTTGGAATCGGGGGCCCAATTTTGAAAAATTCTAACTAACAACTCATTTTGTTAACAAATGTTAGTCGGTTCCCTCTTGCTGAATAGCGTCCAAATTATGAAGAAAAAGAAGAACTGGTAGAAAAAGCGTCAGTAGTGTATATATTATAGATTCTGACAATGCTTTTTTAGCGCTGGAAAAGTCATTGGTGTTTACAACGAACAACAGCTAGCAATCCTTTATAGCTTACACAGTCCGCTTACGGGAATACAGCTGTTTCGATCTTTATTCATAATTGGTGCTCTCAACATACTTTTCTATTATTTTTACGACACACAACATTCAATAATTGGTTACCGTTTAAAAGAAAAAAAAAAAAAAAAAAAAAGAGCCCTCTACAGCAAAAATTTAGTTTTCCCATTAAGTATATTTTCTTATGAAGTGAATTCCGGCGCGGATGAGACGGGGAGAACCAGATGGCAGATAATTGGCATTCTAGTTAGAAATAACTGACCATTCTTGCAGAATACCAGATTTTATGTAATTTTTACCATCATCATTTTTCATATTATGGCGGCGGGACTCATGGTTATACAGATCCGACCATAAAAGACGGTTCAGTGTGACACGGTTCAAGCATTTATCTCAGTCGCAACCTCTAGCGACAATTTGAGGAATGTTATTCGACCGATTCACACCTCGCTAAGTGACCCGTAATTGGCACTTCGTCTTATGATTTGCGAAATTTTTGTGGCAGCATACTGAACTATAAGTATATCCGACTTTGCCTCAAAATCCATTACTTTTTTATAACGCGACGCTTTGATCAAATTTAATGTGCAATTCGACAAATCGATTTTGATATATTTAACTAGAACTAAATGTTGATGTTAAAACCTGGTAACTCTCCTTATGTATCAATTTCTACATCAAAAATTCGACTCCAATGCTGTATTGACAAACGAGGAACCTAAAATATATACAAAAAGGTTCAAAAAGAACACAGCTTCACCTAACTCGTACAGAGATTTGAGTCTGAATGATCCTTATAGTTATGTAATACTCGTGCGTAGTACTTAGTTCATATCCACGTTTTCAGCATTTTAATTATTAAAACTTTTTATATGGACATAACGTTCATGCATTAGGGACGACGATCCGTTAGTAGGGCAAGTTTTTTTATGCATTGGCATGTTTTTCCTATTGCCTAGTCGAATGAGCCAACCTTCTCTAGTTGTAAGTAGCTTGATCCGCCCAACCTTCAGCTCCACTTAGGGCGGATAATCGGGAGTCTTTCTGCACATATTACGAGTTAGTCAGGTATTTAAGAGTATAATTAAGGACATCAGTTCATGGTGTCATCGATTGAATTTCAGTTCTCAATTTGAAAGGGGGTAACCCATAATCGAGTGGCCACCGGCCAATTACTGTTCAAGAAGAGAGGTCTAGAAAAAAATTCAATGTGAGACAATAAATCATCAAAATATTCGATACGAATATAGTAAAAAGTTTTGATACTAAGCTCCTGGTAAACTAACTTTACTTTCAAGTGTTTACTAGAGTGAAGACATAATCTTTAAAAAATGTGACTCATAATTAATGTCATTGTACTTAAAAATTTATCTTGGGTATTGTGTAGGTACATTGAATATATTGCAATTGGTAAGCAGAAATAATAATCAGAGGAAAAGTTAAAAAATGTAACACAATAAGTAATTCATTTAATTTCAAATATATGTATCATTTTTGATTACATTTTTATATAAACATAAAACTGGGTAAACTTACACTTGATTTTTATTTTTTTCAATCGAACAACCAGTATGATATACATCGCCAAATAAGTCAACTGAAAATAAAACTTACCGTGATAAATCAAAAATGCGCATAATTTAACTATGGAGTACGCTACAGTTAAATCATCAGCAACACACGACTAAGTATATTTATGTTGAAAGGAACAAAACATTTATTTTTCTATGTACAAATACATCCATATCATGTGTAACAAGTTTATCAACCGAAATAAAAAGCATGAAAACATTAAGAGGGATTCTAGAACTCAGGCGATTTCAGATGGATTATACATATACACAGTATAACCGACTCCCGACTTCCAGACACCCTCATTTTTCGTATTAATTACGAAATAATAGAAAAAATAAAATAAAAATAAGTGTATTACACTTGTCATGGACGGACCACAAAATATGTATGGTAGAAAAACTATAGGATCTGCTACGTTTTCTGTGTAAGATTCCAAACGTGAAGCCCCATTAAGTTTGTTCGAAAACATTATTCTAGGTACAAGAAAAATATTATACCTGCACTTGGCAGTAGGTAAGACTACAAGAGTTTATTCGTATGTAAGCATACCAAAACTGATTTTTTCTTCACCGAACTTATTAAAACAATGTTATGATTTGTGAATTCCGAAGATCCCTAAAATTGATTTTAATAGTCGGCGTCTCTTCTACATTCTTTGCTTCATATACATCAATCTGGCACAGTTAGGCATTTTCCATTATTTCTACTACAGAGTGTCCCTCCATGAAACGTGATAGTCATTTCTAAAACTCGTGCGCATCTGATGTTTAGGTATCAAATCCAGAATTTTCTGGAGTATTTAGGAATATAGTTAGTACAGAAATATTTTCAATACAAGGGGATGTTTGACTAATACGTCACATAGGTATATTGCACTTTCCCATTTTATTTTCCATATAAAAACATAACAAAGAACATGAATGAGCGTCCTTGAAACAATTTTCGAAATAAAATAGAAAAAGACTGTGTAATGTACGAGTATAAGTCAAGAAAATGCATGCAACTTTAATATCGAAGAAGCGATGATCAATAATTTCAAAAATTTTACAGAATTAACGAAGAATGCTAATCTGAAGATGCTCGTCGCACGTGGACATGTTCATCTCTGGCGTATTTGCTCGGGTCAAACGCCAACAACTGGATTTGCACATAGGCGAGAGGAGTTGAAATCCAAAATGAAGTAGTAACTGAGAAGATTTTTACGTTTTTTAATTTTTTAAATGAATCATGTTCTCTGAGATTATCACCAGTTGTTCTTTAAGGACGTTCATTCAAAATGGTTAACAATATAATTAGGCACTTTTACCGTAGTATAAAAAATCAGACAAAGAAACAATGGAATCTATGGAGACAAATTTTCTATATTAAAAATGTATAAGAGAGACGAAGAATGAAAAATTAAGTTGAAGTGTTTGGATTTGGATGATAATACGATATGAATATAAATTGTCTAAATAAACCCACACACGGTGTCCACGTATCTCTCATTCGGAATAGAACTCCACCGCTTGTCAGAAGTCAGACACCGATGCCGACACGGGGCCAAAAATACCCGTGATCTACACTGGACAGTAACGCTGATTGAGCGCAGTGTTGTCCCGGGAGGGGGGAGGGAGCCAAAAAGACATTTAGCCTAAGGCCTCGCCCCTATCAGGGCCTCGCGCGGCCTTGAAAATGTGCTCAGAAATATCATCGCGAGGCCTCGATAAGTGCACCAGAAACGCACGAGGACCTGTGTTGAATTTTTGCCTTAAGCCTACGGTACGGCACTGATTGAGCACCCGTGCATTTTTTGCTATTTAGAATGAACTAGCCCGAGATCGGCGTTAAATTTGCGCCAGTGCCTTCTTTCTAGCGTCTAAATTATCGAGCGGAGTAGCCCACAGAAGCGAGATACTCTTTATTTCATAAATTTTCTTAGGTAACGAAATTTTATTATAACAGGGTAAATTGGATAACGATGAGAAAGGATATCTGAATAAGTAAATTTGATACAACAATGAGAATAATACGTTTAGCACATATAACATTAGAGAGCATAGTCGGGATCCAGTTAGAGCAAGACAAGCAATCACTTTTAATGATGAAATTCAAATAACGTCGATCTCAGTATTCCCAGCCAGCATTTGTTCCTCCATATCGTTTCACTTTTTTATACTTTATTCTAATTAAATACATTTCGAATAGGAAAACTAATAACGCTAAACCTTAAAGGAAAATCCTTGTTTAACATATAACAAAATTCGATACAAATGCTGGTATCCACAAACGTACCCATTTAAAATAGAAAATCTGACACGAAATATCTCGTAATCTGAATTCAATTTGTGCAAAATTTGCGTTATACTCTTCTATGGTTCGGAAGAGTTAATACTAACAAAAAATATGGAAATTAAAAAAATTAATAAACAAGTCAAGTTTTTGAATATACAATCCGTCTAGGACGGTTGCGGTTGCAGCCAGTTAAGGCCTACGTTATCAACTTATTCGAAATAAAAAAAATTATACTAATGGTTTGAACCTCAACAACCGAATTACCAGTACTATAACTGAATTTACTAATAAATTTCACTGCGAAAGAGAAATGTCATCAAATTTACCTAAAATCAGACAACCCACAGTATATTTGGAAGACCTTTTGGCAAAACCATTATCGCGCATCAGGATCGTAATTCGGATTATCGAAACATCTTTCGTTGTTTTCGCTGTCGAGATATGTTCTGGAGTGAGGAAGTAAAACACAAGACGGACGACAGCCCAGCACGTTCAGTTTATTCTCCTTGTTCAAACGCGGGCTGTTCAGAACAGGGGTAGTCGTATCACCGAACTCAGGAAATTTGTCCCCTTTCTCGACGAAAATGGTCGGCGGCATTTCGCTACTCGCCTTCAATATCGAGCTCGAATGGTGCGAGTTGTCGAGCCACGATGTGGCCGTATACTTGCGGTCGAAATTTTCCGAAAATATCACGTTCAACGACTCGCTCCTGCACTCGGGCAGTTTCTTGTGATATTGATATTTATCTCGGAATATGACCGGAACTTTGAAGGATACGTTCATGGTGTGGTTCTGTATCAATCGGTACACGCCGTAGAAAACCAGACTGAGGATGGCAAACGTACAAATGGCTCCCAACAGGACGAAAATATATAATTCCACGTCGTCGTGCTTCCTATCAACTCGTTTCGCATTTTCGAGAGCTTTTCCAGCGGGGTTCAATGACAACAACGGCCAAACGTGGTACTGCCGTCCCAGAAGCTCCAACACATTCGTTCTGGCTGACTCGTGCGAACCTGCCTGCCCAGCTTGATCTTTAATTTCCAGTTCTTCTTTCGTATTTATCCACGGCAATTCAGTCGGAATACTAACGTTTACCGCTAAGCTCGGCGGTATTACGATTAGAGTGTTGATTTTGAAGTCGCGATATCCTAATTGCAGTCTGACTGCTAAATTTTTCGTTAGATTTTTCACAAAATCCATTTTTTTTATTTGAGCCGCTGTCGAGTTTCCATCTAACAACAGAACAAACCATCGAGCATCGGACTCTTCCTCAAAGAACAGATATTCGATGCCGGGGTCCGGATCAGTATTCTTCTCGTCGTTCAAGTCAATCCAATTGTGAATTTTCCCCTCCAGCCCTGGATCGCCCTCAATTCTGGCACTTTCACGTCTTTCGGATTTATTACGTATCGCGTTCATTTCTAATACGTTCATAATATTCACGTAACCGAAACGATTTATCGCCACTTTTCTTTCCTTATTTTCAAGTTTCTTACTTATCCGATTCGAGCTGAAGCGATTGTCGAAATACTCGGCAACCGGGTGAAATAAATTTTCGACCAGCGTATCGGTCAGACTTATGAACTCGGGTAGAGATACTATTTTCCCCTTGCGAGAATTTTTCCCGCTGACGTAGTTTTTCTTTTTCACCTCGTGAGGACTATTCACCGAGTAAAACTTGGTCAAAGGCATTGCACCGTGGTCCAAGAACTGTTCTTCCACTTTCAGGGGAGAAGAAGACGACACAACTGACGCTCGTTTGCTGGAGGAAAAAGTGTCTTCGACAGATTCATGGTTGGACTCGCTCAAAGCTGGTGAAATTCTTTTCACAGACAGCGGACTCGAATCCACGATTGTACTCGAATCGGTGTACAATTTAGCTGCGAGTGGATTTTCGTTAGAAACGTTCGTATGGGCTGAGCCTGCGGACGCCAACGGAATTGATTTTCGTTCGGTGGTTTCGTAAAGCTGCGTGAAGCCATCGTTGTGAAATCTGAGTCCGAGGACGTTATCGGAAACGACATTTTTGTCGAGCTGAGTAGCACTCGAGTCGTTGGGCGAGATCTTCATTTCTTCGGCTGCTGGGTAAGTCGATGATTCATTATCATTCGATTCGGTGGATGTAAATTTGGTTGACTCGTCAGTATTGAAAACTAGACTGAAACGTTCACTCGTGGAAGGTTCCACATGCTCGGTGGGCACTGCAAACACATCATGTTTCGACTCAACAGAGCCTATCTCAAGTCTGCTACTCGATTCTAACGCATTCGGAGTCGGATCCTTCGAAATAATCAATTCGGTACTGTTACTCATTTCTTCTTGATCAGTTGACACATTGACAGGCATGGCGTCGGATATCTCAGGCTCCAACACGATTCTACTCTTGGTCAGCGCTTCCAAAGTTGCACCGACATTTTTAGAAATTTTGGTACGCGATGAGCCAGCACTTTTGGAGTCTGTGTTGTTACGTATGATGCTAGCAATACTGCTGTCCATGATTCGATTGATATCTTCGACAGATGGGTTCGCATTTGAATTTTCATTTCCGAACACTGGCGACTTGAGAGTGGAGAATTGGATCTCGGGTTTGTTGCTGTCGTTATCGAGCTTCCAAATGCCGTTGGAAATCAACAAATTGGTGAATGAATCGTCGTAATCGTAATTTGGTCGTCGTGAATTTGAACTCGCGCTTTCCTTTGGTGGGACTGGTTCGCCGTTTTCACTGCTCGGTGGCTTTCCAATCAAAGGGGACGTGAAAGACGCGAAATTTTCTTCGGAGCTGTTTGCGTGCTTGGAGTACAGTTTGGTAGTCGAACTAATATCGGGTATTTTGCGAAAATTAAAAGGTAATTCTTTAGAAAAATTCACATTTGTGGAAGTGGAGCTTGAAATGTTAACATCGGTGGCATTGATGTTAGAACCGGCTTTGCGGACGGGAGTTGAAACACGTTGATTCAGTTGAACTGGGCTGGAGTGATTTTTTGGTAGATTTGTTACCTTTGTTCGATTAGGTTGAATGATGGGTAACGCTCTTGGTTTCAGTATCGGTTCGTCAGTACCGGGGTGATCGAATTTTGGCGGTAAATCGTCTTTGGTCGGTGCGGACTGTTCTGGTGCCGTGTCGTAGGGACCATCGTTTTGTAGAGATGTCAGTAAGACGTTCGAGTCATTGAGTAACATGTATTCGAAATGTTTACCACCGCTAAAAAACGTTTCTTGTTTCGGAATGTTGCTCTTGGTTCTGCCAACAGACTCGTCATTCATTTGCAAGCCGAGTGTACTTTCAGTCGGCGCCTTCAGCGGGTGAGTGGCTTCATTACGGAAGGTGGGCGTGTATCCACACACTAGGGAGACAAGAAAATATCGTATTAGTAAAATGCGTGCTGTAATTTTCTGGTATTATGAAAGGTTTAGTACATGTATACAGGCAAACAATAATGAAAAAGGGATGTCATATAACAATAAGTATAATGTGAATCACGAGGATGCGCAATTAGCTTGAGTGAATATGAAATTCATCCGATTTTTATTCAAGAATCAGTTAGAAACTTTCTTCGGATCATATTAAATGAGTCAACGGCTGAGAATGCTCTCGTGTCCTGTCATCAGTTAAGTAGGTTTATCCAGACTGGTCTTTTATACAAGTGCATGTCTTTCTTTATAAATGAGGGCATTTTGTCTTATTCATTGTTTCCGTATAAGAACCTTAAGAGTCTGGATACACAAAAATTACCAAATTTTGACTAGAAAAATATAAGTAGGTACAGCTTTTTGACAAGTTTTTCATTTGAGGTGCAATTTGTGTAATGACAGTAAGGCATATAAATATAAATAAAGCCTTGAAACAGATGTTTCGGTCCACCCACTGGGGTATAGGCCTCCTTGATCAATTATTTTTGATACAAGGGTTGTAGTCTAATTCCCCTTGGTGACAAGCCATTACTGGGGAATGGTTATGAAAGAGTTTTCCTTCTCTATAAGGGGCATGCAACCTGCATGGTACACCAGACTAGTCAAGAGTTAGTAGTCTATAGGTGTGGCTAACCCAATTGTAGTCTTTTTGAATTCCGGCGGAACAATGAAATTGAACTCCACCTCCTGCTACAATTGATGTGGCTTGGTCGGATGTTCAAAGTTTTTCGTACATTCTTGTATTCTGTTATTTTCTTATCATATTTTTAATCTTAAAAATTCGCCTTCCGTACTGGTATTCGAATCCGCGTTCTGTGGTTTAGGAGGCAGCGTTCGAATCCACTCGGCCACCAAGCCGCTGACAGTATGGCATAGCATCAACAATAATCAAGATCACCATGTAGAAAATCTGCCTGTATATATATGTGTATGTCTCTATCGAAAGGGCCCGCTTTGTCGATCTTAGTTTTGGCTGCGGAGCTGTTTTTCTGAATTTCAACCAAAAAATCAAATTTTGGTTTTTTAGTGTCTTGGATATTAGGAACTCTGCTCTTTCCCTTCCACTTGGCCGTTTTTCGATATCTCACTCTGTTAACTCCAGCGTATGAAATGCGTGGAAACAGAAAGGACCCAGGTTGTCGATTCCGGATTCTTACTCGTAGGAAGTTTTTGCTCTTGATCATTCGCTAACTTTCAAATGTGTTTTTCTCAAAATGCAGCTTTTTCTCACCTCAAGTCCAAAAATTTGAAAAAATATCTTTCTGTAACGCTACAGAGCTGGTTAAGGTCTTTTGAAAGGTAATTTTGTCTAGCATTACTCCTCTTAACTCCATACCGACAAAATGGGCCCTTTCGATAGAGACGTACACATATATTATGTACATTTGTTAGGGCTCTTTAAATTTTACGTAGGTAGTAGGTACTAGGTACCTAAGTACTTAAACGTAGTTCAGTGTGCGCAGAGATCATGTGACACATCCGGTTATTATGCTAACCGGAAAAGGTACCTGACCACTTCTTGCTCTGAGCCACACCTTTACATCGTTCAAGTTGTTTGTTGAGGCAAATTACTTCTCACAGTATCAGTGATTAGCAGCGCTTCACAGGAAAATCTAGGAATCGCCAAAGAGAGCATCCATATATGTATATTACGAAATCATGGAAATGCAGCGAAGATTTGAAATCTTTTGACTATATGTACATGGTTAAATGGAGGGGGGCTCCAGTGATTAATCATGTACTCAATTCTTAATTGCCATTGTTATCGAATTTTGGGAGATATATGCACGAATAATTACATAAGACGAAGGGGGGGGGGGGAATAGTCAAATGAATATTGTTAATTAAAAAGAAGGAAGAGATCTGAAATAGACTAAAATCGGATTATATAACATACATAGACGGCCTCGAATTACAAACTTGATAATATTCAATTTAAATTTGTTTGAGATAGTATGATGTTATGAAGATAAGGTATTACCTAACACTGCAAAGCACAGGAGGAATAAAATTCTCTCAGTTCCCATCTTCAGCAATGCGAGTGGCTTCAAGAGAGGTCAATACTCATCGATCATAATTTCGACTTCACCTTTCAGAAAATCTGAAACAGAAATAAATAGATTCCATTAATAACTTATTTAATATTGACAATATCATCTACTTGATATAGGTAAGTACAAACAAGCAGACGAACTTATTGAATGCTTAGAGATTACAATTACGAACGTACCGAAGTGAATGAGAAAGTCGCCCCTAAACGTTCTCCAGAATTCGTGAACTTGACAAAAATCTACATTCCGTTGACGCAATTAGATTGGAAAGCAATAAAATCTCAAATCAATTAAATCAAGTGCTTCGTTTTTGTTGTTTTTTTTTGTGCTTGTCGATTTAAAACTCTTCCACCAGCTAGCAAAATTTACATTTTTAGTTGCTTTAATTGAAAAAATTAGGTTTTCTCACCTAAATTATGATGAACCTGTTCTCTTACAGACCTTAGAAATTTTTCACTCGTGAAGTGTGCGTACTGGATGACTACCATTGCTTATATCTAGAGCCATATATAACGATTAGTGGTCTCAAGTGTATCGATACTATCGATAAAATATCGATATAAAAAATTATCGAAAATATCGATAGGTTTTCTAATGTATCGATATTTTTGATAATGTTGTTATCAGTTTGCTTTAGAAGAAAGAAACGAGAAACGAAAAGGACGGGAGCACGCGGCACGAGGGAAAAATGAAAAATACTGCGGTTTTCATTGTTCGTTCTTGTATCCTTCTATAATCTATTTATATAATAGAAGATTAGGCGAACTTAGATTCACAATTTTTAGCTTCATAACTCATTTTAAAAAATTGTACAGCCTTTTAAAAAATATCAATAATTATCGATATTATCGATATTTTTAAAAAAATATCGATAAATATCGATATGAAAAATGACCTTTATTTGAGACCACTAATAACGATATGCGAGGATTACATTTTTTTCAACTACACATCAGCGAACACAAAGAAGAAGTGACAAGTAGAAAAAAATTATTGTTCCTTATAATTCACAAATTGGGGATCTGATTTTCCCCATCGTTCTCCCAATTTTTCCAACTGATGTCTCCTCGTTCTCATATTTTTTCCACAATTTTGCTGAACTGACAGAAGTATCCGGAAATGGAGCCTCCCCCTAATCCCATGGTGCATCCCTTGGCATTTTCCCATGTTAAATATTTGCATTTGTGCTTGCGATCACACGTTTGCCAATGAGGAAGGGCAAACAAAAAGCTAGATATTAAAAGTACAAATTTGAACGGTAAAAAAGCTCAGACATTATTCAGGTTCAAACTTTCCATCCTAACTTCAAAAGAACAGAGAACTTGTCGACTTGCCACGTGTTTCATTAGGGCATTACAATCAGGAGTATGCTGAACCACTATTTTAAAATTTTATTCATTCACCGGCGTGCAAACCCCGATCTTCGTCGCGGGCAGCCTCGATCGGTCCCTGTGACGCGTTCGCTCATCAACGAAAAAAGTAAAGATAAAAATGGCGGCTTAGAATACTCGGGTTTATACATAGTTTTATCTGTTGGGATAGCGATTAATGGCAATAGGCGGGAAACATCATAATTAGTTGTTCAGTCGAGTTCAGATGTACTTTGAATCTGATGTTTCAGTTATTTTGTTAAGCAGTTCTGAAATTGAATGATCTCATATCTCATCAGGTTTCTTCTTTCTTATCTGTCTGAAAGTGACCCGTTTAATAGACACGAGCAGTGCTATCAAGTATTCAACCACTTTTTTTGTGTGTTGAGATTTCATATCAAATGAAAATGGGTCTGGAAAATGCAGTTCAAGATGAAATCATTCGGCGTTCTCAAAATAAACTTGCAACATTTCGGCAGATCAGTGCAGCGATGATAAGTGAGTTATTTATATTGTTCCATGTGAGTGTCTTTCTTTGTCCATATCATACGTTCCCGATTTACTATATTTTTGACACATTTGTTCACTAAGAAACTAAGAAATCCAAGCCATTTAATAATAATAGTAAATGAGAATAGGGTTGCTACATCTGAATTTTAGGAATAATGGATGGACACATTTGCAACAAGCAAAAAACAAAGGTTGGGTTCTATTTACTTTGTATTTTAAAAAATATAGAAAAACGTACAAAACATAGAAGAACTTACAAAAATGCAGAAAAAAAAAACGAAGGACCCATATAAAAATACCGAAAAAATATTTCAAAATAGTAATTTATAATACTATTTTTCTTTACTTTTTACGAATTTTTGAAAATACATACTCGACATTTCTATTGTCCGGTAAGGGTCTTTTTAATTCTTACCGGACAAGTCGACGAAATACTGGACAGTCCGGTAAAATACCTACTGGACGTATAGCAACCCTATAAGATGAGAATGATATTTTCATGTTTATCCAACACTCATGTTTACAAAAAGTCGTAAGTAAAAAACTTGCATTGTTACAAAAAGCTTCAGCAGAAAAATATTAGTGAAGGAGGGTGTCTATGATTTACCCTTTCTTTGAGATCAGATTTGTTTACTTCACCTCTATCCTTCTCCCGCCTGGAAATTCGGAAGATGCCTCAAGGTATTGGCTCAAATATAGCGCCCTATTCCGATTTGAGATTGGCTCCTTTTAAATAGGAAAAATGCACGGATGCTCGATCACGGCGCTACTGAGTCCCCATATACCGGAATTAGCCCCTGGCGTATTTCTAGCGCCTTAATTTTCAGACGGGCTGAGTGCTCTCATATTACACAACAGTTACATCTACAATTTCATCGGTCAACTGTGGCATCTGTCTGAAAATTTATGAACGGAAAATATTCTTTGAGGCTACATTAAATTCATTGGGTAAAAATTAACTCATATCATGCCACTAATTATTGAATACCAAAAGGTGTTTCAAATTGAATTGAATCACTTTTGTACTTCGTGTAAGAATGAGAGAAGGGAACACACACAAGAATTTTCAATCAATCTAATTCGGGATACGAAATACCTACTCTTAACTAGATACACCAGCGCTATTGAATACTGTCGTTCAAAATCTAGCACTTGGTATCAAACCACACTCCAGCCAGATGCTCCAAGTAAGATCAGATATAGCTGTTCATAGCCAATGCCTTTTGGATTTTCATGAAAAGAAATGATAACTGGTATATAAATCTCGTCTTTCATCTCCCTTACATCACCAAGAAATCAGATATACCAAATAATGTATCAACGTGAAAAGCAGACAATAATAAAACTCATCATTTAGATATCTAAACATATAAATTATATAAAACTGTGCGATAATAACGAGTTCTCAGAAAATTTACAAAACAAAAATTAACTGATTTTTCTTAAATTAATTGGGTACCTAATTAATCAAAGTCAAAGATACGATCGATACAACTCGGAATTACCCGAATGCTATGAAATGTACGCAAAGGTCACGAGGAGCAGCTTGCCCCCAAGCCTCCGCCGGAGTCAGGAAATTTTATTAGATGGATCAAAAGTTGGGAAAATCCAACAAGTCAAAAGGATTTTTTTTTTCAGCCAATACAAACAAATTTTGATACTTGGGAATTTTGAGGTAAGTCAGTTGGGAATTTAACAATTTCTGTCCTCCAGAAAAAACTCTTCGCTACGTTCCTAGTAAAGGAATGATAAAAAACACCGACTGGAACACGATGGCGTAGGTAAAATGGAAACAAGATCTGGTACGAAGGTTAACTGGCTCTTATACAAGTTTAACACACGTCATCATTGACTATGTACTCCTTAGATACTTCTAAATTCAGTGATATTCACTAATATCTAAACTTACTCACACATTTCACTGATAAGTAGGCAATTAAAATAAAAGTAGAAGTTACAATAATTGGCAAACATTTTAAACATAGATACAATATATTATGTAAATATAAAGGGGACTTCCAAGAAGTGAGGATGAAGTAACTTGAATTGAAATGATGATTTGCATACTATTCAATAAAGCCAATATAACAAAAATCAATTATATGACTGTATACTTGCCAAGCTTTCCAGCACTATTATTCATGTATAGTAAATCTTCTACAAAAATTCAGAGGCGACGTTAGCGTGACCTTTTATGCCAAATATTAGTAAACGCGAGGCCTTTTTTGTAGCACAAAAAGATGGGTATAAGCGAAGAGTGGAGTTTTATTCCCCCCCCCCCTCCATCACAATCAAAATTTTCGAATTTTGATGCATAACCACCAAAAAGGAACAAGAAGAATAGTTTTCTGAACTTTGAGAACAGCTCCAACAAAAATTTGTGCGCCAAATTTAATTGAATGTGTAGATAGGGGCAAAAAGTGAATGGGGTAATACGTGAACTAGGTTCTTTCTCTGTTTTTAATGACCAGCCCCTCGGAGCGAAAAATGCACCCTCGGGGTTAATAAGTGAACTAATCCCACCTCTGTTCCTAATGACCTTGAAAATTTATTAGAGTTCACTTACTACCCCGTTCACCTTTTGCCCCCATCTATCCTACTTTTACGTTTCGCCTGATGAGTTGATTGTTTAGGAAGATTTAGAAGCTGTTCCAGACTCTCCCTGGCTTAAGTAAATAAATTCAAGACCCTGATAGGTTTGCTTAAGACTTTTAAAGACTTATCTCATACTTTTACAGCAATGTTTCAGTTTTCAGACAATTTAACATCCCCTAGCACTCCTCCGAACTCGCTCAAAACTAGTTTAGGACCATTGCTGTATACTACACCTAATTTAAATCTTAAGATGTATACCGCTTATATAACCCTAAACCCACACTCTGTAATTATTGTAATTCCATACCGAGACCATAGCCGTTAATAAGCATTAAATGTCTCGTTAATAATTAATAAATAAAATAAAAAAAAGTATTTTTTGCTTTAGATTTTTTAGACACTTTTAATAAAGACCTTGAAAACTTCTTTCAGACCCACTAGAATTTTTCAAACTCGTTTTACACTTTTTTAGACTCATCAGATGGATTCAAGATCTGTGTGACGCCTTAGGGTTTTTCTAAAATAGTTCAGGAACTTCCGCGGTTTCTTTAGAACTCTTCTAAACAAATCTTAGACTATCCCTAAGGCTCTTCCAGACTCAATTTATTCGAGCGTAAGTAGAATAGTCTCAATGCGTCCTGAGATTTTTCCGGACTTCCAGTTCTACCAGACGAAATCAATATTGGGGAAAATCATGGTTTAAGAAACTGAATCGAAAACGTACAGAAACTTCTAAGGGGGAGGGCGCCACATATTCTGAATTTCCAGCTGAAAATGAATTGGAAAATATACAGTTTTGGAGTATTGACCTAAATGGATACCTCCCCTTTTGGAAACACCCAGAAACTTTTATTTTCATTTGAATAACATAGCATCTAAAGTAAGTTTAATGGCTTGGAGGGAGGGAGGGCCGATGTCCCTATAGCTTTTTGGATCTGCCATGGTGGGGAACCACTTCACAAAATACTCATTATTTTCCAAACTGTTGCTGTTTTTACAAAATTGGTATTTTCCAGGAATACCTATTATACCTAAACGTAATCAAATGTTCGCTATATCTTGTAAAATAATTGAGCAACAAAGATGCATGAGGGCTCGTTGGGAAAGTTGGAATATGCAAAATCATATTTTGTAATTTAACATTTTCATAAACTTAGGTACTCACAATTTTTTTAATATTTCAAATTATTAACCCAATATTTTCCAACGTGCCAGTATTTATATTTCGTCTAATTTTCTACAGATTGTAGTCAAAGATTTTGCCACCTCTCGCAAAAATCTCTTGCACAGGAATTTTTATTCAAGAAACATTTTGAAAATATATTATATTACGCCGGTGTATGAAAATTACTGGAAGAGTGAAATTATAGTATAGCAAGAGTGAACCTTATTTTGACAAAGGTGACATTTCCCCCTTTTTCGTTATTAAAAAGACAGTCTGAACAAAAATATTTTTGATTTTCGTACATTTTATGAGTAGCAATAAAAAGATGCATTGCTTTTCGACCTCCTCTGGTGGCGTCTAAAAACAAATAACATTAAAAACTATTCCAAAATTGGGTTCACTGATCTTAAAAATCTATAAATTAACTTCCAAATAGAATCATTTCTTACCCTTCTCCAGCTATATTTTTAAACCGTCGGCGAGAAGAGTCAAGAGTGTTTACAGACGTGTTATGTTCTATGTAGATAGGCGACACCCTTTGATTTTTTAAAGATAAACTGGTATTCTTAATAACTTTTTATTTTCCGCTATCAATTTTCATTAATTTAAGCTTAAACCCTTTTCACCCTGTAGTACGACCTGTAAAATGTAATAAAAATGGGAAGTATTTTAACGGGTACTATGTTTATCCACAGCAAAGCCAAATTAGGGGTGACTTGAAAAGGATTCCCATCTTTGTGAAAATAAGAAGAATCTTAATAGATTTTCAGAAGTCTTCATCTGCCTGAGAGGTCTTTTATCCTTCGAGGGCCCAATACTGACTTACACTTGGGTATTTAGGCTTATGCTACCAGTAAAACTTTTCTGTCTCAACTTTTATGAAAAACTTTTAGCAGATACAGTTCGATAAAAATATCAAAAGATGTTTTCGGGTTATCATTTTATCCCTTAGGGTTCTGCGGAACGATGTATCGCTCAGATTGGTGGAGATTTTCAGAAGGTTGATCAGAAGAGTAACTTGACTCCCTACACCAATTTTCAACCCTCGCAAATTTTTTGCATCTTTCTATCAATCTTCAAAATTCTAATTTTTTCTTAAGCAAAAATTTGCTCTCTCCAAAGTTTGACAGACAGGTGGCAAGGTCTTTGACTTCAATCTATGAAAAATTAAGTCAAATCTAGTACTTATTTTGAGAAACATATGTATTTAATATTTAAAAATCAAATTTAAATTAAATTTATTTATACCAAAAATAATATGACAGAAAATAATCAACACTTCACCACCCCACTATGCACTAGGGTCGCCCTTTAATTCGCAATAGATGGACATTTCCCGTCCTCACTAGCTCTCCCTAATTGGTTTCAATAAAATAAAATGAAAAATAAATATTGCAATATTTC
Organism: Acanthococcus lagerstroemiae; assembly: GCA_031841125.1. Classification (NCBI taxonomy): domain Eukaryota; kingdom Metazoa; phylum Arthropoda; class Insecta; order Hemiptera; family Eriococcidae; genus Acanthococcus; species Acanthococcus lagerstroemiae. The sequence continues at coordinate 71,351,501 of CM063107.1, forward strand.
AGCTCACCACACCTTCCCTCTCCATCTTGTAAGAAAACGCATAAAGTTTTGACATAAGAAAAAGCCTTAAGGAACTTCAGAGGGTTTCAAATGCATCTGTGTGAGTATTAAAAATATCAAACAAGCCTAAGAGAGTCCTAAACAGACCTGGAACTGGTTTAAAAGTTACTGAGCTAGTCTGAAGGAAGTCTTATACAGCCTCAAATAAAACTGGTTCCTGGAAGAGTCCTAATAACTTTGAATTAGGCCCGGAAATATTCCTCGATCGAGTCTAGATAAAATGTTAAGCTTAGGGGTCAGGGTCCAAAAATGTAAAATTCGGCCCTGGTCATCATTATTCTCTTCTCTTACGAGGCTTCATGAAGTCGCATACTTTGGCAGTTCCTAAAACTGCCACATATTTACCGAAATTTATTCACTGGGTAGGAGGTTCAAACATATTTCATGTTATTAAATCCAGAGCCTGCGCGAGACCTTTAACGGGGCTATACGTTAGCTATATACTCGTAACGCCGTCTCTGTAAAAATAGGTTCGTAGTTTTACAGTTCCACAGCTAGTTTCTTATATAGTTACTCTTACTGGATTAGAGAATGTAAGAAATAGTAAAGTTGATTTTATTGTAGTGACCAACCATGTTAACATTCAACATGATCGTGGTATAGTCTGCCACTTCAAAGAAATTGACTTTACAGTATGCATTGAGCCCTCCAATTGTAAAACTGAAAAGACGTAAGTGTAACGCTGCAGAAACAAAATGTTAGGTATACTCAATGAACTTTTCCTTCACCTAATCTCCCAATAATCATTTATTCCCTCCTACTATGGACTCAATTCAGCACACAGAGAAGCGAGCAGAAAATTAAAATTTCTTTGATAGTCCGATACTCTTTTAGCTGTGATGTTAGCTCACTCCGAAGCTCTCAACTTCTCACCCATGCATCCACGACACGTCAACTCATGTAATATATTCGACCAATTTTTTCCTTTCTTTTTTCCAGTGAATATATTGTCACTTTGCAATGGATTCTCTGCGGGTTGGACAGCCCCGGTGCAAAACACTTTGACATCACCAAATAATCCAGTTAGCTCAGAAGCATTATCAGATGATACCTTTTCGTGGGCCAGTTCATTGTTATACCTGGGCGGATTCATAGGCTGTTTCATTTGGAACGACTTGGCCGACAGGTTTGGTCGCAAAGTGAACGGTTGTATTGTTGGAGCAACCCAGGTCTTCGGCTGGTTTGGTTTAATACTAGCTCAAAATTCGACTCAGCTATGTTTGGCCAGATTTCTTATGGGCGTTGGTGGCTCCGGAGTAATTATCAACAGCGCGTTGTATATTAACGAAACGGTAAGGTCAGACCTCGCAGGCCAATTGAGCTGTTTAATTATGATATGTATGAATGCCGGCATCTTGCTGGTAAATTTGTTTGGGCATTCATTCACCTATACGACATTGAATTACATATGCTTTTCGGTAGCATTGAGTTTCATGATATTTATCCTCTGGTTGCCGGAAACTCCGCTATATTTGCTAGTTAAAGGCCGAACGTCCGAGGCAAAAAACGTCCTATTATGGTACAGAGGAGGAGTTGAATCAGCGGTCGTTCTGGAACTGTCATCACTAAGGCAAAGCTCGCAAGCTATGTTGGATATGAAAACAGTCCCATACAGCGTAGTAGTGTCCAGTAAAGAAACGGCTATAGCTACTACCATAATAGTGGTACTTCTAACTGGTCATCAACTGTCAGGACTGGCTATAGTGTTAGCTTATACGGATGACGTGTTGCGTATAGCAGGAAATTCCAAAGATCCATTTACGTCCACTCTCATAGTCTATTCCTTACTAGTTGTAGCGTCAGCTAGTTCAGGTTCTATGATCAACTATGTGAATAAAAAATATCTACTATTTTTCTCGTACCTCGGGGCGTTTTTTGCGTTCATATTGTTGTTTTCATTCTATTACTTAAGCACTAAGTCGGACATGAGCGATTTTAAGTGGCTACCAACAGCGAGTTTAGTTATTTACATAGTATGTTACAGTATTGGTCTCGGACCAGTACCATATGCAATGTGCCCAAGTATGTTCCCTCCACATATTCTGAATAATGTCATATCAATCGCAATGATGTCATCAATATTGACAGCATTTGGCACCGTCAAAATTTTTCCTAATTTGAAAAATAGTTTGGGCGATTCCGGCATTTTTTTGGTTTTAGCGATGAACAATTTACTTTTATCATTATTTGTACTCATTTTTGTTTCGAAACCAAAAAACGAAGATGTGAAAAATAATGCAAAGGAAATCACTGGCAGTATTAATTAAAGGCGACTAATCAGAGCAAAGTACGTTAAAATCATTGCTACCGAGTAGGTAATATTATGTGCATGTACTTAATTGTCTGATACATAATTAAAATACTTATTTACGTAATTTTATATAGTAACGTTCAACTGTATTTTAATATATGTACACATCCATCATAATATATGTACACATCCATCATAATATATGTACACATTCATCATAATATATGTACCTACTCGTACCTATTTTACATAAGTTGAAGGACTAAATGCAAAAAATAGTGAGCTTTTGAAGTGACAGACTATATTAACTGAAATCATGTTAGATATTCGTCAACATAGTGGTCCGTCACGGTAAGACAATCGACTTGGCCACTTGCTGCATTGAACCCTTCAGTCACTCTCTGGCACGCCATGATTTTGTATGCCGTAATCATGTTGTCGTCTTACAACCTTAGTTACCTACATACATTTTGTTCTTTGCTGTTATTGTTCAATATTTTAACAACTTCTTTCACGAAAAAAATAATTTAAAAAATACAGCTTTAAATCACAGTAGGTATAGTTATTTTAATAATTTATCAAGATGATTTAATAATTCATCAAGAGATCTTCCGTCGACAGTTGAACAGTGAACACAGAGTACCCAGAGCGGCGATTCACACTTCGAGGTTAGCAGCTGGAAATCTTAAAAGTCAAGTTCAACACGACATTCCTGTCGTCTGTCGAGGGTAAATAAATGGTTTCTTTCCAAAGAGCTATTGTTACGAATTTAAATTAATCTGACTTCTTTGTTCGCGCTATTTTCATTTACATATTTATTTATTATTATTACTACTACTTACTACTATTATTATTATTATTATTTTTAAAAAGGGTGACGTTTTTCAACAATTGAGTATAATGTGTTATTTTCAATGTTATTTTTTCATTTTCTTTCTTTTAAAATTATTTATTAAGTTTACGTGTTTAAGACACTTTTTTATTGAAGAAAATCACGACAAAAATACCTATCACCTTATCTGTAATTTTTGTACCTATAGCAAACCTAATCCAAATTAATGGTAGACACTCTAAAGTATAAATAAAGTTAGTATCCAAACACCACGAAAGTTAAATGACAGACTATGTATAGAAGAATAAAGAAACAGGTGTCGTTTAGCATTCTCTATCATTTGATTTTCATGGTATCTTGGATACTTTCTTCATAATTACAGATTATGTCTGATTTGAAAAATCAGTAAATAATGAGCGATAGGGTAAAAAGATTGATACATGAGTGCAATTAAGTACATAATACCTCAGTATCACAATAAGATTAGCGTCGCATCTGGTGGTCTTTTGGGGAAGGTAAAAGTTAGACATACATGTACCTATTCAACACTATTTGAGTTTTGTGTTGTATCAGTGAGGTCGGAAGATGTTTTTAGGAAGGCACAAAAATTTAAGAAACATTATAGAAAAAAAGCTTTTTTTGTTTCTTAAAAGTGAAAGTAACCTTGTAAATCTTCAAAAATCTCTCCTAAAACTCATCACTGAAATCTCTCAGTGCGCTTTTGTATCGACTTGCTGAATAATTTTCAATTTTGTTTCGTGGGGGAGGCACAAATGATACGCTAGGTGCGTACAGTGTACCCCTGTATACCCTCCCTTGTTGCGATGCCACTGGTAAGAACATCGGATTGGTTCATCGCGTGTATGTTTACATGTTTCGAGGAATATATACCTAGAAAGAAGCAACTACGTACCTAATTGTGATTCAAGAGTATCTTTTGCGACATTGTTGATAAGTTTGAAACGTTGTATCATATATACGCAATGTTTCAACGTTACTATAGACTTTACCAGAAGGGGAATGACATTTCCCGCAAGCAATGTACGAGACTTCAAACTAAAAACACTAGAAAAATTATGAAATTAACACAATCGCAAAATGTACCTAACTCAAAACCGAAGGAGCAATCATCAGCTCCTCCATTTCCAGTATTCATTAGATTACGCAGTCATTACATCTTATTCATAGTTTGTAAAATATATTCCCATATGTGCATTTACAGTTTTAAATGATACTATATCCATTTAGCGACAACTTTAGCCCCCACTTCTCACCCATCAGATACACAATAAATTTTATAAGACTTATTATGTAATACTCGTATCTGTGTGTAACTTATTATGAACCTGCTTGAAAGATAGAGAGGAGGTATCGTTCTTTCATTTTTATTCAAGTACCTATTTCGATGATGTATTCCTATTTTCTCTATTACAGAAGAGACTCTAGCAAAATTGTACTAGAAATTAAAAGACTATAAACCTAGAGCACGCAATTCACGAGTGATTATTCAGCCGTCTAAATAATAGAACTGCTTGTTTTTGAATATGTTGATGAGTCGGATATCACACGACTAATCATTCAAGCATTTTTGTATGAGTTGTCGAAAACAACATAGGAATGTGAAGCAATTACAAGAGAATTCACTCTACATAACTTTGTACTATATACTCCAGCTATCTATTTATGACTTCACACATCGTCAAAATTTTATCATCAAACTTCAGGGAGAAAGTGTGCGACTTTTCTCACCGACATCATCTCTACAAGTCTAAGCATTCGACCGTTTCAGGTCAGAGAGGAGAACTCCAATTCAAATGCTAATATTATCAGAATAACCTCCCCGTCTCACCAGGAATGATCAAAATGTACACTTACCCAAATTCGAATAGAATATCCAAGCATATAAATATTGTTAATGAACGACAAAATAGATATTACGCACAGCAATCACAAATGTTGGCGAAAACAACCACCGTTTTCGAAATACCCTCCGCAATAGACTTCACATCTTAACGGATGGGTGGAGTCGCGATTGCGCAACAATTTGAACCCCAGAAATGGTATTTACCGTTTTGCTAACGCAAAATGAGAAACGCAGTTGTACTTCTAGTATCGATTAATGACAATGGGTCATAAATACGTCTTCAGTTCTAGGAAAAGTGACATCGACAATACAAACATTTCGTTCGGGGGAAAAAAAGAAGTCAACAAACTCGTGCAAGGGACAACTACAGTATTTAGCAACCACGAATAAGGAAGCTAAAGAGGAGTTATTAATGACGGAAGAATTAGAAAATGTTGACTAGAGGTTCAAAAAAAGACCATCTTTGCGATAGAATGGTTCTTGAATAATATTTGATTAACAAATTATGTAACCCCAGCCCAGAATAATTCCAAAAACTGTTTGCGTTACTGTATCTGCAACGGTACTTCAAAATTAAACCCTGTTGAATGTACCTACACCTAACTTCAATTCGTTTTGTGAAATCTATAATGGAGACTTGAGCGAGGGTCTTGCTTCATACTTTCACATTTGAGAAAGAAAACAGAAGTGTACGACTTCGGCGATCAAAATCACGAAATCGAACATTCAATATGACGCTCTCCTATACCTGTGATGAGAAAACCCTTCTTGACTGAAAAGCTTGAAGTCGATGGTTTCAGTTTTCATAAGTGGAATATCGGGAGGCAGGGCAGTCAGTAACTATATTATGTATGGAGTTACAATATCTTCTTCTTCCAAATATGCTCTCTATTAAGGATAGAAATACGTATGTACAACTGAAATGCGAAATGCATTTATACCAAAAATTTTAATTCAGATGAATTTCAAATTAAAATATTTCAGCGTTGACAAAAATTATTGTATGCGCTGCCACACATGAAGTGTGAATTAATGACTGAAAAACAGTAGAAATCAAGAACACCGACGATACCAAAAGTGGTTAGTCCGAAATGAACAGATTCTTGCTGAATGAGCTTTGTTGGAATGATAGAAATCTTAACCACACAATTCTGTTATAGTTCATTAAAAACATTTTCAACCTTCTTCTAGTCTGAATAACTCAATAAGAGGAAGTCCTTACAAATACAGATATGTCTTCCATGTACTAGTTGACTGAAAAGTGAAAAAAAAAATTCTTGAGATAATATTTATTTATTAATGGCCATTCCATTAAAAAATCCAGTTCGACTAGCACATAAATGATAAGAATAATCCACAAAATATTTTGATACGAAAATACAAAAACAAATTGAATTCAGCGAATGGTATGAAGGTACAAAATAATATCAATACGATTATCGTTCAATTTCATTTGAATTCCAAAGCAAAATCATAATTAGGTGGATCTGGTGGAATGATTGGTTGATCCTGAGGAATGTTAACATCTACCGCATCTAGCAAACGAAGTTTAATCTCCATAGATAATAACATCTCCAAATCATTCTCCGCTTCTTTACTCGTCATTTTGAAACCTAAAACGATAACCGAGAATAAAAAACTAAGACACTTTTGATAGGCGCCATTAGCGCAGAAATATTTACCTAACAATGCGTTAACACCATCGGTCCAGTAATCGAATACTTTCTCATCCGGTGCTATGAAATCGACCGAACTAACTTCGATAGAATCTAGTGTTAAAGAAAATGCTAAATTATGATTAGTTTTACGGCCGCCTCTGAAAATGAAAGAAAACGAATTGAAATTTACAATATCTGAAATGGAAATTAGATATCAATTTTCAAGCATTAGGTATCATGAAACAGAAAGTTGATATTATTACCTAGTTCGATCCGCAATAGAGGTCTCACCTTCACAAGCTCAACAATTTATAATTACGTACTATTTGGTTTTCATAGTACCTCTACTAGATAGAGAGTACCACAAACAATAGCTACGTTAACTAATCAAGAATAAAGTCCAGATTCCAAAAGTTGAAAACACACCATGGGAGTAAAACAAAACTTCACGAGTACAATGAACAGCAAGTCTCTTTTCCAATGGTTAGAGCGCTAATATTTTTTCACAGCAGTTTCATTAAATCAACCTATTACATCAATCATCAATCCCCATGAAGAATTTTGCGGCAGAGTTGTCAGCGATTTGACAGCCAACACAACTGCAAATGCAAAGGAGTATAACATACAGTGTCAAATTCTTGGTGACTGTAAACATTCCTGTAGACTACCAATTTTACTGTCAAAGTATTGTGGTGGTTGTACAATCAGCTCACTGCTAATCAAGCGGCAGTGCGACCATTGCTATACTGTCAGTTTACATAATGCCTGCTCACTGCTTTTCAGGTCAGCCGAGCTACTACACAATACTGCTAACCCAGTGTTAGCCATAGACCAAGTAAAACTAACCATAGCACCACGGATCACTGCTAACCCACTTATGAAGCCAAATCTTATCTGGTAGCAGTAGGGCACCAAGAAATACTCGAGTACTGACATCCGCCATTTTGAGTCACTTGGTGCCCGATGATTCACAATTCGATACGCGGAACGTTCCGCGTAGTGTGTTTCCAGGTGCTCTAGTAGTAGACATGCAGCACCCCTTCATTTTTCTGGCAATATTTATAAGACATCATTGCAGTATTACCGCATCTATTGTCGAGTCAGCTGACACTGACTTACAGTATTGAAATTCACAAAAATCTTCACGGGGTTGCCATTTTCTAGTAGTATGGCTGAAATCGATTTCCTTAAAATTCACAAGAAGAACATATTGTATCTTCTTTTTCAGAAATATTTCCTGAGCCTGAGAACACTATTCACATTATAAAGAACTCTCCACCTTACACTCATCTCCCACGAATACAGACGAAATGCCGAAGGACATATTCATTTTCTTGAAAACTAGTGCCAACCTTTCAACTTTATGTAAAACAACAATAAATAATTTTCTGAGAAGTTGAAGAGATTTGATCTTCATAACGCCGCACCCTCGGATCAGGAAAGGCCAATGTTATGTTTTTACCATAACAGACAGAACTACGTGATGTGAACAGCCACGTTACTTGAACTCTCATAGAGAAGAAAATATAGGCCTTTCTTCACTTTAAGGTGATACCTAACTTCTTCCAAATCCAGATTTAAAAAATAAAACAAGATAATCTAATAGATATTACTGTTCATAGCTAGGGTTGCTACACGTCCAGTATTTTCTCGACTTGTCCGGTGAGAAGTAAAGATCCTTACCGGACAATAGAAATGTCTGGTATTTCCAAAAATTGGTTAAAAAAACCAGTATAATAAATTACTATTTTGAAGTACTTCTTCGGTATTTCTACGTGTCCCTCGTTTATTTTTCTACGTTTTTGTAAGTTTTTCCATGTCTGTGTACGTTTTCCTAAATTTTTCAAATAAAAAGTAAATAGAAACTTTTTTTTGCTTGTTGCAAATGTGTCTGGTATTCCTAGAATTCAGATGTAGCAACCTTACCTACCTTCATACAGAAGCTAACGAGGGCTCAGCTCATGAGAAGTATGAAATGTTAAGTAAACATGCATTTTTGCAAATCGCAAACAAAAAAAACGGGAAAATTAAACATTATTTTAAAAGTTCCTACTTGTTGTCTTTTATGTGAGGGCAATCTTTGCCGGTAACTAACGCTTTGATATCAGACACTTGCAATTTATTTGGTAATTCTTCCACTGAAGGCGTGTTCTTCTCGTCGCAGTCTCCGTAATGGAACATCTTATGGTTCAGCGATAAGCGGACGTACCAGAACTTATTATCTTTTCCTCTCTAGATACAAAACCGTCAATGTAATGCAATGCACAGCTATAAATATAGTGAACATATCCAATTCAGACAAAATTCACTTACCGCGCTACGCAGTGAGTATTTCGTGAATCTAGTTCCTTCCACCAAATATCCTAATCTCTGTTTTTGTATTAAATCGACAATTTCCGGCGTGATTATTTCCTTCAACTGAACGATAGGTTTCGCGTGACTTTCCCACTTCTCTCGAGTAGTGCGCTCTTGTTGCCATAAATTCGTAATTTCCGAATACGTTAACGAATTCAACTTTTGTTTCAGTTTATCAAAATTCATCGGTTGCGACTTGAGAGACTGAACTATCTGCTCTCGAACAACACTGAACACCTATGTAATAAATCAGATTTTCAGGGAAAATGGGTAAAAATCTATAACCAGAAGGTTAATACAACACGAATACCTTCGTAAAGTCTTCGATAGTAGCCCTCATTTCTCGCCACGTTTTATTCAGCACAACGATACAAGTACAATACAACTCTTCGAGCGGATGATCGTGAGTGAAGAACATTGGATAATACATTGTGTTCTTTTGTTCTTCTAGTGATTCTCCGATACGTAGAATCTGACAAAGTAATTTCACAAGCTCAACAGACGTCCTTCCGAAAGGACACTCGTGCTCATCAGCTCTACAGGAGTTCTCTAGAACAACCTAAAATCAACGACGAGAATTAAATTTAAAAAGTTCATACCACGGGTCAGTACATTACAACCAGGTGAACAAATGATAACCTTCGTATACGATTCGACGTGGTTCTTAGCAAAATAATACATGCAGTCCAAAGCAAGCATGCCAGGCGGTGTTTCATCGAAATCCAACGCTGGATTAATATCAGATTTGAATCCCAACTTTTTGTAATCTTTGGCGAGAGTACCGACTTTATTTCGGTTCACTCCATCGTTATTACCATTCGCTTCCATTTCAAATGCGATTTTTCGAAGTTCCTAAGAAATTCAATCACATGGAATAAACAATAACAATAAACTGAATAACTGTAGTGGTTTGATTTGAAATTCAAACTACCAACCTTAATTTTCTCATGGCTCTCCTGATCCTGCGGGTCCATCTTCGTGTTCATCCGCGGCTCAAGCAGTCCGAGAAAGAGAGTTTGTAATACGTACAACTGGTAAGCCATTTCTACTTTGATCTGGAAGAAAAATATCAATATAACTGATGCACTTACGAGATACTAGAAAGTTATAGAAGTAATACTCACCTGGTCAGTTTCTATAATTTTTGTTTTCAATACTTGACGAACTTGCTTCGACCACAAGGTGCTCGCGATGGCTTTACGTTTCGAGCCATCCGCTTTTAGAAACAACGCGTTGATCAATGCCAGTGCACTCTGTTGTACAAGTGAATTTGGAGACTCTAATCGAACAACCAAGTTTGTTAACGTCACTTCTTTTTCCACTTGCGCGCTGTTTCGAGTACTATTCAAAACAATGCTTTCAAGAATGACCAAAGCTGCTTGAATAATCTCTGGGTCTTGGCTTTTCGAGTGATTATTCACGTAACCAGCGACGGTAATAATGAATGGCGGTTCCAATACGTCCCAAGACACGATACGATGATCCATTAACTCGACGAATGATTGAAGGCAGTTCGCTAACATCGTATCTTGAAATTTCCTCTGCTCAATCATGCTAATGATGAGCGAATCTCCTTTTTTACTGATGAATTCAGAAGCAAATGTCCTATCAACGCTTAATTTCGATAACTGTTGTAACGCCCTCATTTTCTGTTCGTTGGTTCCACTGTTCAAAGCTAATAGAATGTCCTGAGCTGTTTTCGATGCAGACAAAGTTAGCACCAATACATTGCCATTTTTAATCTCATTTCTGTTCTTTTCGGTAACATAACTGTAACTGTCACGGTCGTTAATAGAGAGCTGCAGCGCATATTGATCGGAGTCTGGTAACTGCCATTCATTGCAAAGATCTCGGATAATCGTGCTGAGAGGCACTGTTTGGTTGAAATCTATCAGCTTGGGGAACTTCTCCGGGAACTCAACGGCTATTTTCACGATATTACTGTTTTTCAACCGCATCTCGCTCGAGTTCAAGCGTCACTATCACGGAAATGAGGAATCGAAGCCGATACGCATTAGTTCATTGATACTACACGTAATAACTTACGGAAAGAAATTCATTTGAATCGTATACTCAGTTGTAACTGGTGATTTGAAGTGCGCTAGTGGCTTTGAAGACTAACAGCAAAGTATAACAAACATTTTTCTGCATTTAAATGAATTCACTTCCTGAAAATGAACAACTGTAGTATTCAACCATCATCAGCTATCATACATCATAGACAACTAGACAAGTAATTATATATCATCAAGTCTCAGCACGGGTGCGGGGGTGCGGGTCAGAGATGGAAAGCAAGCTAAAAGCTGAAAGCCAAAAGCGAAGAGTTTTTACCTGAAAAGCAAAAGCTAAAAGCAAAAGCTAGAATGCACAAATAATTGAAAGCAAAAGTTTTATTTTTTACAGCTTTTCCAGTATTTATCTATTTATAAATTATTATTTCAAATTTTCATTTTTATTTTCATTATCTCAATGGTCAGTGCTGTATGCTGTTAGAGTGTTCACTGTTAAGCAGTGTTGTCCGTTGTGAAAAGCTATTTCTGAAAAATATAATGTTGAACAAAATATTCAAAATTTAGGGGAAAATCCGAAAGTCAAAAGCGGAAAGCTGAAAGCTTATGATTTTTGCGTTGAAAAGCAAAAGCTAAAAGGGAAAGCTAAATATGAAAAAATTTGGAAAGCAAAAGCTAAAGTTTTATTTTCCAAGGTCAGAAGCTAAAGCCATAAGCAAAAGTTTTATCATATGGCTCTCCATCTCTGGTGCGGGTGACAAAAAGCTGCCAAAATGACTAAACAACCCTGCCTCCCTGCTTCCCACCAAAGGGGCTACAAAAAATTCCCAGTTCCCAAACAAGAAAAGTAAACATAAACACTACAACTACGATTACGATCCGAGATCATAAAAAGGGCCTGTAGTATGTGATCTCTAAATGAATTAGTGGTACTTTTCGACAGACTGTAGATTGGTAAAACTACGAGACAACGACTAGAGATGAAATGATATTTGAAGTATCATCTGTTCGCTAGACGTGCCAATGTAGCGATTACGTAGCGACCATGATCGTTAGCCAATCAGATTGGCTATAACTAACAGCTGAAACTAATTTTTTTTCTAATTGGCTTCGGCTAGCGGCTAATGGCTACAGGACGCTGATTGGCCAGCTAACGGCTGAAGTGGCTGAAGACTAATCCACATTTTCGGTAAAAATAAAATAGGTGAAGCGGTAACTTGGTTCCAAATTCCAATCCTATTTCTTTCCCCTAATTCTGAGTCTGAGTTTGACCGAGTTTGCAGTTTCAATCCAAAAAACGAAAATTCACCGAAAAGGAATAGGAAAAAAATTCAGCTTAAATGTAGTCAAAAGGGAAAATCCCGATCTACAAAGATTGACACAATTTTGACCTGCGTCAGTTTTGAGAATTTTGACACGGTATTTCGACATTTTGACAATATTTCAACCAATCAGGGCACTCCGACGCATTTTTGACTTCTTGACACACTTTTGACTGATCAATTCTGCTATACAAGTAGGCGGAGCCTACATGATTGTCAAGGACTGACACTATTTTGACTCAAAAAGAGTATCAAGCGTGTGTTTTGACGCTGGCTGGTTTTGCAGAATGGGAAGGTAAGAAATTAGCAAAATGAAATCAGCCGTTAGCTTCCGAATTTTCATTGGCTTATGGCTAGCTAAAGGCTAAAAAATTTTCAATCAGCTAGCTAGCGGCTGACTAAAAACTAAAAATCTCCCGAAACCTGCAAGCTAACGGCTAACAGCTAATGGCTAATGGCTAGCTAAGCACCTGTAGATCCAAAAAACTTTGGAAGAGTCTGAGTCACAGTGTGTTTAGACGTGGTTTAGACTATTATTTTAAGAGGGAGGGGGCAGCTCTCAGTGGAGGGGAGTCAAGTCTCCCCTCCCATAATTGCGTCTATATTAGTAAGCTCTGAGCAGTAGACCTTTACAGGAACCACTGGAACATATTTTGTAACTTTAGGTCTGTTTGCACGCTTTCAGTTTTTTCGTCAGTTTTATCAGAATAGCGTTCTCACGCTTTAACCTCATTCCCGATAGAGCTATTTTCAAAACCTAAACTGGCCAAAACGATGAATTCCCGACGTTGTAACCACTTTCAAACAGGAATTCCCGTTTCCTTAATACAACACTGTAAGACAAATTTTCCTCAAAAATACTGAGAGTTATTCTAACCATTTCCTAATTCTTCGGATCCGTCTTTTTTTTTCTTTTTTTTTTCTTTTCTTAAAAATAAGTTGAAAAAAATATTGGTACTTCAGGAATTAAGATGGTAGTTCCTGTAACCCATATTTTGACAATTTGAACTGGGAATTTCTGTTCCCGATTTCTACAAATAAAAATTGAAACAAGAATTCCTGATTCTTGATTTTCAGAAATAATACTGACATACTGAGCCTTTTTTAAAACATTCCCGATTCGTAGTTTTTTTTTTTTTTTTTAGGCGGGGGAAGGAAGGGATCCCCATTTACCAAAAATTTGATTCAGAACCAACAACTCTGTCATAACAGGAAATATATGGCCAATGATGAGTGTTACAGTTTACCCCATGAAAATTTTCGTGAATTTCAAGGCAAAAAGAGATATTGCAATTACACGGGCCAAAACATGACAGCAAAGAGGGCAGTACCTACTGCCGCGATGCTCAATAAATGTGGCCAGAAAAATGTGAGAATGCAACCACTCAGCGGCCTGACAGTATTATACTTCAGCAGTGGGTTGGCACGCAGTAGTCATCAGTGGCCGTATGGTCAGCATATGTGGCGCTGAGCTGACCAAGGGTTGACTGTGTAGTAGTGGCCGTATGGTCAGCAAATGTGGCAATGCGTTGGCCTTGGGTTGGCCGTGCAGTAGTGGCCACCAGTGATGGCATAACGGAATGGTTTCGTTACGTTTTAGTAACGGGTAACGTTACAAATTCTTGTTTCATTACGTTATGAATAACGTTTATATAAAGGAATAAAAAATGAAGGGTTTTCGAAAGAAATTATGAATAATTTTCTTTTATTTTTGCCTTACTGACTCCTCCAATAGTTGGCCTTCAAAAATATTTAGAAAACTATGAAAATTTGTAATGAAATTTCTAACGAAAAATTTATAGCGTTATGACCATAACGTTATAACGCAATATCGTTACGTTACTGTGTATAACGTAACCTTATTTTTTGAGCCGCAAAGGTATTTTAAATTTCTTCGGTTAGGTACTATACGGGTTTTCTCAAAGATGTATTATAAATAAGGATCATGGTCATTGTTACGGTTACATTATTTGATTCATACCACTAACAGTTATGTTATTTGATTCATACAGCTGACCATTGCGGTTGTCAACACTTCCTTTCGGTTAACGATTACTACAAAAGGCTGCAGTTTTCAATTTGACAGCTTTGCATAAAAACATTTCAGAAAACAATTCCTTGACATTCAAAATTTAAATTTTACACCGGATATTAACATTGTAACGTCATTTATGCTATCACCTTTTGTCGTGTGGTTCACCAGTATAGAAGCCCATCGGAAGCTTCAGGAGCTAACATTTTCAGTTGAAATTCGAATCGATTTTTTATACTCTTCGTATGAAAATTCACGATTGGCAGCTCACGTGAGGAGTAGAAATTACATTCGAATATTGGAAGCCCTCACTCATACAGTATTTGTAGTGAAACGACAACAGACCACCTTACGTCATTCGGCACAACTAGCAGAGAGCACGAAGAAACACACTATTAAGCATTAAGCCGAATCAAAATGTATTTCCATAAAACAACAACAACATTCGTAAATTATGATTTGCATGACCAGTCTTGAAGAAATATACACATTCATGATACAGTATACGTAGGTACACATCCTCAATTTATAAAAATACGAGAAGAACATAATTGAGTATTCTAGTTCACAAGATAATAAATAAGTACGTAGGCGAGTAAGGAAGGAAGGAAGGAAGGAAGGAAAAAAGAACATATTGCACCGATGGCATCAATGAAATTAAAATAAAAACACAGACAATTACATTTTGCATTGAAAATGCATACAAATATTTTATACAACAGGAATGAGAAATAACATCCAATGTTATCAGTCATACAATACATATACAAAACAAAATTAGAGATTCTCGAAAATGAATTACTGAAGCCAGAGGCCTCGGTAAAAACATTTGCTAGGAGAAACTGATTCCTACAGAAGTGTCGGTAATGAAACACAAAATAAATAATATGAAAAAACGGAGTACAAATCTGCAAAGATAAATATAACTTAAGAATATGACTTGATAAAAAACGCTTTTTTGTATTCAGTTGAATACACCCCAATTATATTATATACATATAATTAAAAAAAAAAAAAAGTTCTAAGTAGTATCACGCAAAAGAAAAGGGTAGAAAAAGGAATTAACGTAGGAATGGTTTCCACACGTGGCACTTCATACGAGTAATTCCTCACATAATTATAAGTGGAAAAAATAAGTATTCAAAACAGCTAAGTTCAATTAACAGCTGTGAGATTTAGAAATTTTGGAGTTTTAATAGCTCCGCTGGAGCTGGCGGCTTCCCAAATGTACACATTACCATCGCTCACAGAACCGTACAAATGTTGCGAATCGAATGAGTAGGTCAAGCTGAAATCATCATCCCCATTGATAATCCATACAACAATAACATAAATAAAATGTACTCCCGTTACAAATACAACTCACCTAATAATTGGAAAGCTGATGGACGTATTAATAATGTCAGTTACGGGAGATAAGTCCCACGTGCTCCACAGTCTACAATAAAAAATAATTCGAAAACTAGTACACCTGCACATTTGTCGAACAGAAACGCATAAATGAAATGAAATCACTCACTTTATCACGCCAGTTTCAAACCCGGTAGCCAGTACATTGACAGAAATACCTTCGGGTGCAGTAGAAAAGCACATCGCAGTAATTCTTTCTTTCATATTGACTGACCCAATGTGAGTCGCGTTAATAGTATGCAACCTCAGAACAGTATCGTTGCATACTGTAGCGATATCTCCGAGAGTTTCACTGATGGACACCAGGCTCAACTGAAGTACAGACATAATATGATTCAAGAACTAAATAAGTGCTTCAAACATGACTGTTGGAAAATTAGTATTTACCGGCAAGTTGATGCTAGGAATAGATCGAATATAAATCATTTCGTTCAAGTCCCATACGATAGCGTAGTCGTCATCGCTGGCGGAAACGGCAATCCCGAATGACTGAGATAGGCAAATGCAATTTACTTTCTTCTTATGCCCTACCAAAGCAACTGGTTCAGGTTCAACTTCTACTCCGCCATTTTCAGAATTGAAATTATATCTAAAAGAAGGGACGAGCCGAAGAAAATTAATACCAACTAAATTGTGATTTCCAGTGGCAGTTTTGACAATGTCAGAAATAGGTATTTAGCATACGTGAAAACTAAAATATTGCCAGATGACAACCCAATCCAAATCAGCGAGCAGTCAGGAGTAGTGGAGCATACGGTAATCGGATCATTTGGCGGACAAAATATTATCGGTAACTGAGGCTGTTCTTTTCTTTCCTTGATACGAATAATACCGTCCATATATCCCCAGGAGAGAAGAGCTGCGCCCAATAATGTGATCCCTTCGTTAACCAAGTTTACGGAACGTTCCTGCAAATAAATGTTTATTTAGTATTCTTGTAGTATTTTTTTTTACATTTTATATTTGAGCCCCCCCCCCCAACTGGTGCCCAAGGGTCCCATTGACAGGGAATGGGTGCAATATAGAGCGTAGATTGTAAGTGGTCTTTGGACAAATTAAAGAAAAAAATGATTTATGATGTATAAAGAAGTACCTACTGCATTTTTGATTCTTATTCAGATAACAACACTGTATATGTATACCTATTCACTCAACTCTTCCATTACTGACCTTGAATTTCTCTAAACAGAATTATTGAAGAGGTAAGCAGAAGAGCGCACCCACTTGATAAAATGCAAATTAAAACCATTTCATTGTTTTCTATTTAGAATTGAAAATTTTAATGAAACAAAAAGTTTGTATTTTATGAAATTTCTGGACACTGAATTAGCGAATAACTGACGTGGTTAATAACACTACACAACAGCATAAAAACAATGGGATGAAATTTAGGATTTTAGCTCTATTTCGATTGCTCAATATGATGACGTTAATCACTTTTCTAGAGAACCTCTTGTTTTACATATTCAAAATTAAATTTAATTAAAATTATCACTTTCTATGACTTTTTGTCGTCCATGAATGGCTACACTGATATAACAATACTGGATGCGCATAGTTGTTTGATCAGTGTATCATCTTGATGATACTAAAATTTCCCATTCAAGATAGGAGATCGAGGAAGAAAATTAACTATAACCAAAAAATTGAAATCGGCATTAAATTCCTTGTTGAAAATACTCGTACATATAAAATCATATTATATTCTCATGTAATTTAGAAGAAAAAAAATCTCAAATTGTGTAATGTAATGGAATAGTTGAATACAGCGATCTTTGATCTGATCTTTCCAGTATCTAATTAATGTCGCATAAGAAAACAACTAATGAAACTTTAAATTTGGTACAATAATCTGATGTAAAATCAGATCTTATTTCGCATCGAGTTTTCAAAAATCCAATCAAACATCAAATTTAGAGCAGCAATTTGAGACAGTAGATAATTCATACCAATTCAAAAATCTAACCAAATATCAAATTTACAAGAGTGCTCTTCCAGCAACTTATATATCAGGTTAGAACAGATATGTCTAATCAAATTTAAAACAGTGACTGCGGATCAAGATTATATTATTTTTCATCTAGAATTTTCACTTTTTGGGTATGATTTTCAGTTATAGTCCCAACCCAATTGAAAGGCTGGGTGGAAAAAGGGCGATTTTCTTCCGATTATTGTCTGAATTTGATTCTACAAGGACTGTAGAATCCAATCAGACATTGTACAATCAAATTCAGACAATAATGGGAAAAAGGGCGATTTTCGACATTCGTCCGTTTTCCACCCAGCCTTCCAATTACACTACACAACAATTTGAAAATTTTCGAAAAACAATGGCATGAGAATACATGATTCTACATGTATTTTCAACGAGGAATTCAATGCCGATGTTATTTTTTAAATTACAGTTCATTGTTTTTTCCTAGCATGCAAATTTTAGTATCATCACAACTATATGCGTTATCAGTATCAGTGTAGCTATTTCTGTACGACAAAAAGGAATAAAACGTGAAAATTTTAATTTTGAATATGGAAAACGAGAGGTTCTCGAGAAAAATGGATAACACCATCGTATTCAGCATTCAAAATTCAGCCAAAACCATATAATCTCATCCCATTTCTTTAATGCTGTTGTGTAGTGTTATCTTTCCTGTTGGTATACTAGCTGTTCAAACAAACCAAAAACATTTTTTTTTTTTTAAATGGGAAGCATTTAACCTCGACAAACTAAGGATCTAACACAATGGAATAATACTACATATAACATCAAAGTTATCCAGTGTAACGATGCCATTGAAACTTAGAACACAGCGTATTTAAGTCCTTAATACACAATTTTACACTTCCAACGGTTTTTCTTTTTTCTTTTCTCTTTTCCCTTATTTCTCTTTCCCACCGGTCTCTTGATATATTACACTGGTTCAATTTCTATAGATTTGACCGGACTCTCTGGGAATTTCTCGATCAACTTATACATCTAATCCGTTCCTATTTACCAGAAATATTCATCACTAAAAAAATTTCCTTCGTAGACGCACTAAAGATTTCACAGAAACAAAAACATGTCATGATATAATAAGAGTTTGTTCCCTGTAAAATGAACAAATAAGATGCCATGATTCTCCGTCCGCCATCTTCTTCCCAGTTAAAACAAAGAGAAACTTACTTTATTGTAAGATAAGAGAAGAGATGTACAAGTAGGCAGCCCGAAAACATCATTCGTGACTAATGGAACAAGCGAAGACACTGGACTAGAATGAAAATTGTTCCATACAACAGTGGCAGGCTGTTTTGACGGAGATCCAACGTAGTTACCCCACTTCAAACCCTTGACGCCTACGAAACAAAATTATTGAATAAAAATCATAAAACAAAATCTACGACAATGATTACTCTTCAAACTATTTACCTTTAACAACCGGGATATTTTCATCATCTTCATGAATTAGATTTTGAACCACCATCGGATGCGGAGTACGGAACAGCTGACGAGGCGTTTGACCGTATGTTTTCACCATGGTTTCCCACGCGTCTCTTTCTAGCCGGTCTGGAATCGAGTCTACATCAAAGCCACAGTAAGTTGCCGGATGAAACACATTGATCGCGTCTACTGCAGCTTTCCCAGTTTGTTTGTAACCAAAAACGAGATCTATCCAATGCGGCAGATTTTCTCTCACATATTCCGATTCTAATATTTGTCTGGAACAGAAGAGAAAATTTATAGTTGATACGAAGTGCTGACATAGATTTGCTGAAGTTCATTCAGACAAGCCCTCGCAAAGGGACCGAAGTATATGTCTTTTTTCCCTCGTTTTTTCCGCATTGATATAGCCCACGCTGCAGCAGATACATATACGGCATTTGACAACCAGTTGGCTGCCTTCAGATATAGAAATGACAAGTAGAGAGTTCCAACTATTCAAAAGCAACAAGCATTTCCAATATAGAGGGAAAGCGAGAACTTCTCTTGTATTTCGAACCAAGCTATCTACTAACCTATGGATTAATATAAATAACCGAGCGTCGCCGTTGGCCCAAACAGGCAGTTTCACATTCTCCACCTGTTCTCCATTCTGCCTGACACCGAAATTGAAATTTTGTAAATTAAGTAGGAACTCGGGCAAGTAAAAAAATTCAGGAATCAATTCTTTCACATCAGTCGTTGATTCGGAAGATGTGAGCCGCCATGTCGTATCTAGCGAGTGGAATGTTCGATCTGGCAGGTCAAAATTATTGTCCTGGAAAGAAGACATTGATAGATCACAATTCGGAAAACTGATACGAATCAGTATGTTAGAAATTCACAATTAGTAATTACTTGGTACTGAAGGAATATCTGCGTGAAAGGAGGTAACCGCAGCAGAAAGTGTAACACTGTCCCGGAATTACTGTAATGAGATGCGTAATGGTACGGTTGTTGTTTCAAAGCCGGACTATTATGGGCATTTGAATTCTCATTCTTTAAGAACTGAAGACAAGAGTGGCATATTGAAAAATGATAGTAGATTGTTAAAATCGAGTTCATACTCAAGAATACCAACTTACATTATAGTGATTTATAAAATACGTTTCTTTTTTCTTATCTTGAATAGCCATTGGTTTCTTTAAATTCCTATAAACCGTGCAAACGTTGTTAGTAAAATATTTGCGTTCTCAAACTCGGTATATTTTTTGACAAACACAATTCGAATATTTACTTGCCTATAAATTCTCGAATCTCTGATATCAATCGTGTCGCTTCTATAATCCGCTAATATGAAAGGCATGATAGGATACTGCATCAAATCGTTATACGAACGACCAGCCATTTTGTTCAAAGTTTTCAGATATTCCCAATTCGACGTGTGATCTTCTCTCCACTTATCCACCGCGTCACTGAGCAACGTATCAGTAACTATACGATTGGGTAATGAACATTCGCTCAACGCAGATATAAAATTGTCCCGATCCTAGATACAAGGAAAGCAATAACGAATGACCACCTCGACACGAATACTAAACAAAAGAAATGGCGCATTTCAAAACACTCTACCATTTGCGAACTAAACGCGATGAGAGCGGTTTTCCCGTTCAATAAAAATAACTCGATGGCTCTCTCTTTCAACTGGAAGCGACGATTGTGGATTTCTTTGATATCCTTGAATTTCACGATCAGAGAAAACTTATCGGCTTCAGCCACTGTAACCTAAAAAATAATGTAATGTTCAGCGTCATCATATTAATTAAGGAATTCGCGGACCAGGAAATGACGAGATAATGTTTTTACATTTTTGTTGAACATATGAGTAGCGATGAAGTATAGATACTTCGCTCCAATTAGAAGTTCTCCATCCACTTCATACCCGGGTTGCACATTCGTAGCAAAACACATGTGGGATATCGTATCGTCCATGGATAGACTGTCAAGTGCCGCGGTGTACAGAGTTTGTACGTCGTCATTTTCGAACAAATACGCCAACGGATGGTTTTCTTCAGTTCCTGAAACAAGGAACCGAATCAATATTGATACGGCAGGAATTTGACTTAAACTTGTAGGTAGAGAGATGAGTCAAATTACTACGATTCAGGAACTCATGATGTGAATTCTGCAATTCTTGCTGTTGCAAGAGGGCATATCTCAATCATTCTCGTAATAAAGAATCAAATATATGAGAACTTACTAGTTCTGTCAAAATAATCTGCTTTGAAGAACTTTTTATCGATGGGCAGTTTGCACCGCCTCAGTCTCTTTCTCACTCTAGCGGGTCCTTCGGTTGAATCAAGTTCCCAACAACTAAACATGGAAAACAACGTCATTACCGATCAGTGATGATTCTAGTCTTGAGCAGATCCTCTTGTTAATGGGCGTGGATCAGATCCAGATCATGCGAATTCAACCAAACGTATCTACTTACTCGGGATACACGTACGAGCTGAACCATGGCGCTTGTTCGTGAGTCATCTGCTGAACAATACTTCTCCACCTATTTCTGGCTTCAACGTGTAATCGGTACTTATCTCGCATACTGTTCAGCAGTTTCTTGCGTTCTTTTCCTTGACGTTCCGCCACTGTCGCGGAAATGGACGTTGCGATATCGGACAACTTCTTCGACAGATTTTCTGATTTGTAAACACATCTGTCCGGAAAAATAAGAGGGTGTCAATCACATGTGAATTGACTGAAGTAAAAGAAACTAGATAAATAAATCTATACATACTTGTACACGGCATCTTGCTGCGATTTCTCCAAACTCCAGTACACGACGGATAACTCTCGAAGAGCGGATGCTACTTCGAACTGCCACCTGTCGTGAGCCTGTCCGATGGCTTGAGGAGAAATTAAATCCCACTCTTGCAACGCGTTCTTGAATTCTTCGCATATCTCTAAATCTGTTTCCGATAAGTCGCAGCTCTTGGAGTACATTAAATGCCACAAAAATATCGTGAATCGCTGCTCCGTCTGGTGAAACGAAAAATGCGAGTCAAGACAAATTTTTGAAACCCACATTTGCAACATAAAGAAGTAAAACGTAATGTTATACGACCTTATTTGTTTTATAAAATTATAATTACGTTTTTCCTACTTTTCGTTCAAGATATTCAAACTTTAATTACTTCAACGTTGATGAATATTAAAGTTGAGATGATTTCTTTAGTTTTCGGCTCGTTCAATAGAGCCTCGATGGCGTACATGCGCAAATTAACCGGTCGTACAGGTGCTAACATCCATATTAACAAATTCGAAGCCTGGGTCCTATAATTAAAATACAAAAATGGAAAATCAGAAGTATCTTAGGGAATATAGGAAACTATTTACACTAAAAAAGTCATTTATTTTCCGGCAAAATAGTTGGAAAAATTGACGATGCTCATGTTCTTGGCACAAAAATGGGGGACAAATGGAAATAACTTCTCTAGAGGTGAAGGGGTAAGAATAATTTTTATAATTATAAGAATTTTGAGACAGACAGGCTACATGAAAACTTCACTTCTTCAGTGCCACCTAATGAAAGCACAAGCTTGCCAACAGACAGAAGTTGATTTTTTGGAGAAGGAGTATCTACGACATGCCTCAATCTTCAATACATTTCTTTAATTCTACCGATTAGCCGCACAAGTTGATTAACTGATGAAACATCGGGAGAACTCCCTGTTCCTTGGTACACTTCTCAATCCTAAATTCAAAATGGACGGCTACCACATGATACCCCTTGCCTTAATTAGTAGGAAGTATGTTCACTCACGAATTACTAACGAGTGGTACACTTTATCATCAGTTTCGAAATTGGGGGGGGGGCACGTAAACGGACCTCCTGTTCAACAATAATTAGTTTGAGTGACATCAGCACACAAGCTGGATTAATGATCAGAAAAACTATAAATTAGCGAGAAACAATAGAAAAAGTATTTGAAGACTTATGATAGCGGAGCCCGTAGTACTGGGAAGGGTGATTCCGATTTCAGAATTTAAAATGGGAACGTGCGATCCTCCCTCGCATACCAATAATATAGCTTGACTTCTAACGTCGGAAGATTGTTTGCAAAAATCATAAATAACAGAATTAAAAAACACTACGAACTCACATAACCTGAGGAGCAAGCACGATTTAGAACTGGGTTCTTCACAATAACGAATTTACACATTATAAACCAACTGATAGAAAAATGTCAAGAATACAATACGGAACTCCACTTAGCCTTCATAGACTATACTAAAGCTTTTGATACGATAAAACACTCCTTCCTCTTCGAAGTAATGGAAAAAGAAGGTTACCCAAAGATAATACAAGAAATGTACCGAGATGCTACAGCTTACATCCGTACGGACGTGGAAAGAAGAAAATTCAAGGTCTTAAGAGGAGTGAGACAGGGTGACCCCCTGTTACCAACGCTATTCAATATAGCCTTACAGGAAGTTTTCAGGAATCTGGCATGGGAAGACAAGGGAGTAGACATAAACGGACAAAAATTGAATAACTTGAGATTCGCGGATGACGTGGTTTTAATAGCGGCCTCAAAAAATGAATTAGAGAAAATGTTTTGGGAGCTAAATGAGGAAGGGGAAAAGGTGGGCTTTGACATAAACATGGAAAAAACCAATGTTATTGCGAATATAGACTATGAAGATGGGATAAAACTAGGAAGAAAAATTATTAAAAAAGAGTCGAGGATGTCATCTATTTAGGTCAATTAATTAGCTTCCGCAACAGACATGAAAAGGAAGTTGAAAGGAGAGTCAATTTAGGCTGGAAAAAGTATTAGACACTAAAAAGAATATTTAAGGGCAACTTCAAGGTCAAAATTAAATCCAAAGTATACAATGGCTGTGTCGCTCCTACTCTTTGCTATGGATCCCAGACTTGGGCACTGAGAGAAAAAGACAAAAATAAATTACAGACAACGCAGAACAAAATGGAAAAATCCATGTTAAATATAAGACAAAGGGAAAAACTGAGAATTAAAAAAATTAAAAAACTGTTAACGGAAAAACTACAATATAGTGGAAACCAGTTTAAATAAAAAATGGGATTGGGCGGGACATCTAGCGAGGAGCGGGAGCAACTGGGGAACAAAGATAACATTTTGGTTTTTGGGACAGAAGAGAAGAAACAGAGAAACGCAAAAAACAAGGTGGGCAGATGATTTTTCCAAATTACTCAGGCACAAAATTTTCCATCGGGTGGCAATATGCAGATAAGAGTGGCAAAGGTTGAGGGCAGCTTTCTCCCATTCTGGGAATAAATACTCCTATGGGCCGTTGTAACTGGAAATAGAAATTAAGAATAATATATAAGATGTCCTAGAATAAGGAAGAAAGCAATAAATATCCCTGCTTGATTTCAATGGTTTCAATATTTCCTCAATGCATCGTGAATCAGTTTACCTCAGAGTTTCTCTCGACGACCAATACACGGAACTCCACGGCGAACCAATCCTTATATACGGTTTGTTTTGAACGATATTAGAAACGCCACTGATCAAAGTTGAAAATAAATGGCAAGCGAACTTCATGTCCTTATCAGTAACAACAGATGACGCTTAAAAAAAAAATTAATTAACTCAGCTTATTCATAGTGGATTTTCCTGATAGATTCTCTATCGTTACAGATTAGATAAATTACCACCTTGATCAGGTGAACTCATTTCTCGTATCCATATTTTATAAATTTCGAAACTGATATGAAAACATCATTTACATGATCTCAGTAGAACAGGAAAACACAAAATGACGATATGAGTAACTGAGTTCAAACTAGACTTAGAAACGGGACCTCAAACTTGATGTACTGAGCGTTTTTTTCTGATGAATGCAAATCGTAATTTCGTTTTATAATTTGAAAATACGAAAATGAAACCAGGAATGAATAATAAAATATCATCAGTAATCTATTCATGTTCTCCAATTAATTTACGAACTGAAAACAGTCACGATTATATGATTTTTTCATCATTAGATCTTTGATCTAGGATCAATCATACATTTTAATCAGAAAAAAATCCAGCAAAAATTCCGACGAGCGAAGTAAGAATTAGATGATTATCTCAAGGTCAAATGAGCTCGCCCATCTGTATGTGGAACTCAAGAAACTGTCCATTTACAGCAGGATACTTACAAGAAAACTGCAGATACTCAGTAGCACGATTGATAATTAGTTTATATCGATCGATCATTTCACCACGAGGAATGTGTTTCTGTTTTCCATTTGAAGACGCGAACGACATGAGACTACTCGGAATACTTGACAAACTTGCAGACATTGACCCCGTCACTTGAATCGAGAAAGTACAAAATCAGAAACATTAACACGATTACTCGATTCATACTTTACTCTTCTACTTCAGTACGTTAATCATACTTGAACTTAAGAACGATGGTGAGCGTCTCCCTTTAATGATATCCTGCGAGTGATACATTTCGATCAGCGATAACACGGTATCTAACCCGGACTGCAACACGTTACAGTGCAAATTGTGAATAATCTGAACACATTCTTCTTCGGTTCCACAGAGGGCTTCTTCAGTGACTTCCAAATACCGGCACTTGTACACGATTTCGTTTAATATCTAATAAACAAAAACACCGTCAATACTTCACAATCAAAACATTTGAGAACAGAAGATCAACAATACAAGCTGTTACCTGTAGATACAGCACACCCGGCGTTTGAACGCAAGTATTCATAATCAACGCGAACAAATCGATGATTTCGTTCAACAAGATGCTGTTTCCCTCGACGTTATCCACATCATCGTCAGCGTGAATCAGAAGTAGTATTGTCTTCACCAAACTCTCGATCAACCCATGCTCGATAAGCTTCTTCAAGGCTTGTGCTACCTTAGTAATCAGTATTTTGAAAAAGTGTATCACGTTCAAAGCCAACCTGAAATTGTGAACCGTTCCCGGAAATATAGCCAACAACGGAGGAAGGGCCGAAAAGTGCAAAGACGGCAAAGTCATCTCCTCCATCTCCGGAATCTGTTCAAGCGCGTCCCAATGACAGCGAGCCATCAACGATATACAACCATTGACCAGGTCTTCCGTAGCTGGATACATCGTCAGCTGATTTGCCAGATGGTAAAACCCTTTCATGTGCGACACGAACCGCACAGTTCCTTCTTCGTCGCAGCGAACCAGCCACGCCAGCACGACCCTCACGACCGCGTACCGAACCGAGGCATTCGGGTGATTGGCCAATATCAAAAACAGCTTGTAATCAATCACCTTCTTGAATATATTCCCGATCGAGCTATCCGGTAACACCAGAATCGTGTCATGGATTATGTTCAATAAGCCGGTAGTGATGATGTACTGATCGCAGTCGTCTTTGTTGCTGTCCGCGTTTTTCGCGAACTGGTAATTGTCCAACGAGCCGGCCATATTTAGAGATGTGTACTTGCGAAAATTGCCGGCGCCCATCTCATCCTGATCGCTCTTCATATCCGAATAGAAATCGTCGTTGCGGTACGTCAAACATGAAACTGAACCGTAGCTGAACAGTTCTGCTGTCTGCTCATCGGTGGCGCAGCTGCCGGCGATGCCAGAGTCGACGGTCCTCTCTTCTTTTCCCTCCTCGTCGTGGAACTCGGGCAGGTGCAGACTGCTGGTCCGCAGGAAACTGTCGACCATCTTACGCTTCTCCTGCAGATCGGCCAACGACTTACTCAGATTGCGGCTGTACGGAATGCGGCCTGGACTGCGTCCGACGAGGTCGTCGTTCGCGGTCGCCGACTCTGATGACACTTGTCCATTCACCGGGTTCTCCGACTCTGGAACTCTAAGCTTTGGTTTGCTCTGTGACAACGAGCTGAAAAGAAAGTAAAACCCGCTCGGCGTCTGCGTGCAGAACGAATGCGAAGTCGGATGCACGACGTACAAATAGTCAATAAGGAACTTGATGTGGTTGGTCGACGGAGGCGAGCCGATCATCGTCTTGATGAACTCTAGAATAGCCGAACACAAAGCGCCGTTCCCGTCGCCCGGCTTCTCCTCAAACACAAACTTCTCCTTGCACATGTCGAGCGTCTTCTCGACCACGTTCACCGATATCAGCTGCTCAGTGTTCAGCTGCTTGTACGCGTTCGAGTTCAGCAGCAGCGAGTGCAGGCCTTTGAACAGCACGACCATCAAATTCGGGTCGCACGCCTCCCAGAACCGCCAGTGCGGCAGTAGAACGTGAGTAACGATCTCCGGGTTACAGAGGAACACGTCGCTATCGTGCAACTCCTGGTCGAGCGCGAAGTAGTTTTTCTTGTTGCACATGGCGTTGGTCAACTCGGCAAAGGCCACGCGGCCAGCATTGAAACGCGCTGACGTGATCACCTTCGAAATCACGTTGTACCCGTTGTGGGCGACAAACTGCGAGTGCAACCGCACGTCCGTCAAGACGGACTTCAGGATCAATTTCAGCGTGTCGCACTGGGTAGTTTCCGTTTGACACGAGTCAATCAGCTTGGCGAACAGAAAAGCGAGAAACGCGAAGCCGCCGAGCTCCTGGATGCAGTTGTAGAAGCGTTTACGGTGTTCGATTTGCAGATGCGCGAACGTGACCGCCTTCATGGCGTGCGGAATGCGCTGATTGGAGCGGACTCCCTTCGTCCTGCGGAACAGCGCCGGAGTGGTAGGCGTAAACATGGACAGCGCCATCGAATTGCTCACATCGGTTTGGGTGTAGTGGTAGAAATGAACCGCTTCTCGCGGCGTATACGTGATCAGCACGTTGTCTTGCATCTGCTTCATGTTTTCGTCATACCTGGCGACCAGATTAACGACGCTGAAGTCGCACGGAAGGGCGTCGCCACCGATGCGCATCAGACTGGCGAAGTTCGGCAGTGACGCGTTTGCCGAGCAAATGAGGACGTTCTCGAAGTCGGGCCCGAAGGCGCGAATCGTCAGACAGCATTCCTTCGACAAAATGGCCGCTCGGAACATCATGAGGTTGCCGAGGCTGTAACGGCTCTTCACCGTGGTTCGCGTATCGCCGAGCATAATGCAGGCGGGACGCACTTTACGCATGAAAATACCCAAGAAGATAAGATAGCGTGTTTCCTCGAACAGCCCGTCGACGGTCAAGGAGATCTCCAACGCGATCTTCTGCTGCTTCATGGTGTCGCGCACGTTCAGTACGACGTGGTGCCACAAGCCGTCGTCCAGCCGCTTCTGGAATGTCGCCTCCGAGAGTATCTCGAACGTGCTCCCCTCCGGCCGGGCCAGTCTGACCACGAAGCACGACGTGCTCTCGTCGATCCACGTTTCCAGCAACAGCGTGTCGTAGCCGACCGAGATTACGTGTATCTTGCCATCGTTCACGCCGTGCCGTTCGTCATCGCACAGGTGATATTTGCTGTCGCCGTTTCGATCTTTGAACGACTCCGAAGACAGCGAGTCATACTTCAGCCAGAAAGAGGTGGAGAAGCCGGTCAGCCAGATACACCATTCGAGATTGGTGTTGAGGGGTAGCGTCAAGCCGCACACGACCCATGGCGACGCGGTTGCCGAATGTTTCTGCAAGTCTCGCATCGACAAGGCCAACGCCTCGGCCGGGTCGTCGAACTCGACCACCTGCTCGATCAGGGTGGCTGGGAAGTTCAGGTAGTACGAGGGTAACGCTTCGGTCGACGATTTATCGACCACTGATACAAGCGTGCTGATCAGGTGATCGAGAGGGGCTCCGGGCTTCTTCAAGAACTCCAAAAATCTCACCAAGTCCGTTCGCTCCACGTGATGGTAGAAGAGGACGGACAGAAATTGAGTTATCGCGTATTGAACGTCTGTTTCCTCGGGGGAGAGCAACTCTTCGGCCAGACTCTCTTCCAACTTATCGAGCAACTTGGACGCGACGTTTTGCTTTGTCAGTTCGATACATATTTCGGCATTGCGCTGGCATATGGTGCTGATGTGCTGAAGGCAATACAGCGACTCCTCCGTGCACTGGTCGACGCGCAACGAGTTTATCAGATCGACCGCGATGGTGCAGACTGTCGGGTAGAGTAACGTGGACTTGGAGCAGTTATCCAGCAGCAGAACTAGTTGATTTCCATCCTCCTCGGATGACTCGGAGAAGGCGGTCTCCACTCGCGACCACGATATCACGTCGTCGTCTGCGTCTTCCCAGTCATTGGGGTAGCCGTCGCCCGGGAACAGAATAGCCGCCGTCGTCGCCGTGCTATTGATGTGATCGCAGTTCTCTTTGTGAACATTCTCGACCTGCTCTAACGACAGCAACGAATCGCACACCTGTTTGATTGAAATCTTGCCGGCTTGCAAAGCCTCGTGCAGCAGTTCTTTTACGCAGTTCTCGATAATGTTTGTGTTGTCGAACAAGCACAAGCAGATGATCAACAGCGGCTGCGTCAACTTCAAACGCACGTCGTCGTTGTCACTGTCGCCTCTACAGTCGGAAACCACACCGTCGCGGGTCAGTATCCGCAAAACCAGAAACAGCAGTTTCTGGAACTTATTCTTCACCGGGTGCGAGTGGAAGTACGATTTAATGACGCAACTGCGAACCGTTAGCCGCTCCAACGTGTACACGATGGTCTTCAGACGGAACAGAATGTGCCGATTGACTGTCTTCGTGAACCCGGCATCCGCTTCGCGTTTCAACTTCTCCACTCCGGGCTCGCCATTATCCTCGAAATCGATCGACCGCATTACCTCGTCGTAGTATTCGTTGAAACTGTTCAACAACACGTTCAACTCTACGGTACACGATTCGACCAACACCGGAGTGAACGTGTTGCCCCCGCCATTCTCCAACTGCAACGTTTTACCGATGATTCTCGTCTCCAGAATCTTGCAACACAATTCATTGAAGTTGGAATCGTGCAACAACTGTTGGATCGTTTTCGTCGGCAACAATTCGTCGATCTCGATCGAAAACGTTCGGTAAATCGACAGATCCCCGAACACTGCCAAACATACAAGAATGCTGTCTTTGTACAACGCTCGATTGCTACTCAAGTACTCGTCTTGCGTTGACTGGAATACGCAGCCGAGCACATTGTAAATCAGATACTGCTGCACGTCGTGAGAGAAGTTTCCGAACACCTTAAGCAGGTGGTTGCCGACAATGCGAACAATCTCGGCGTTCTCGTTCATCAGCAGCGTTTTATACTCTTCCAAACACTTATACTGATCGATTTCGCCGGCCGATTTATCGGTGATGACGCACGAGCCGCAGCTGCCATTCCGGTACATGCCAACGTCCTGGTAGAACTTACGCTCCAGGAACAGCAGCAGCATGTGCTTAACGTGCGTTCTTCGCTGCGGAAACGCTTTCAACAGCTTCGGCAGAAACCATCGCACCGGTACGCAGCAACAGGTCCCGCAGTAAACGAGTATTTGGAGCACCGTACTCGTCAGCTCATCATCGATATTCTCTAGAACGAGTTTCAGCAACACCACGAATGTGGACGCGACGCAACAATTTTCATGCAGAGCGGCCGGAGACAATAAAATCGACTTGTATGGTTTGCCGAGAAGGTTATCGTGATGACTAGATAGATGCACTTCAGCTGGAGTTTCTTTGTCGTCGTACTTACTGATACTGGTTTCGTCGAAACGACTAATCCGGCGACGTAGGGTCTTGAAGCGTACGATCAGCAGACCTAGAAAGGTAACGAGTATTTTGGCGCGTCTCACGGACACGCTGCGATCGACGTTGAAGGACGGGCACAAAAACGTTCTAACAATACATTCGAACAGTTTGCCGGACGCGCAGCCGATGAATTGCCGGTAGAGTCTGTTGAACGTGACCAAATTCTTGGTAATGTTATCCTGCCGCAGGATTTGAAAGAACAGGATCAAAATACAATAAGACAAGCTGTACAAGAAATTCAAATTCTCTTCGACATTCGGGCTGTTTCGATCGCATTTGTTGGTCGAGCAGGTGACTTCCTGCAGCAGTTGCAGAAATATCTGAACGATGCCGTTCTGTGACAACGAGTCGGTTATCCGTCTGCACTTCTTCGCTCTGTTCGCGCACACTATCAGCAACGAGGTCAGCTGCGATCTGATCTTCTCGATCGAGGCGTCGGGCAGCTTTGAAAAACGATACTGTATGGTGCACAGATTCTCTAGCGTGAATTTGATCACCGTTTCCACGACATCTTCGCACTCGTCCGCGACTAGATTATCTCCGCATAGCCGTTGTAGCACGCCCAGGGTCAGAAACCGGAATTCGGCATTGTTGACGTGCGTTTCAATGACTTCGAAAACCGGGTCGTTTTTCAATTTCTCCAAACTCGGTTGGTCATTCGTTTTCGGATGGTATACCGAATCCGCAGACGAACCGATATCCTCGGTTTTACTTTTGGCGAACAGCAGCGTGGAGGATGACTGCAGTTTTACCGGATTCACTAGAAACAACTTTGACGATAAATCTGAGTCGCGATTCAACGGATTCGATTCCACATCTTCTTCACACCTGCGAAAACAACGTAGACGCATTAGGCCAGTCATTCTACACCCGCACAACAAATGAACGGGTAATGAAAACGAAAGCGGGAGCTCTAGGAACAGAAGTCCAGCAAGATTATTTTCATCGGCGAAAGACAAAAGATTCTTACTTACAGTTTCAACAACGCTATCTGGAGTTGTCAAAAGCATTAAAATCAGACTACGGACACCCCCCCCCCTTAGGTAACAAACCACTGGCTAAGAGGCGTATAGTTTTTCTAGAACTAGTAATATTGTTTCCAATGATTGTTTCGCCGAAAATATGTTAGCACTGGAGCCTGAATGTAAGCACGTTCCGCAAACAAGAATGGTCGACACCCCCCCCCCCCCCATACACATCGGATACACAATAAAAGTACGTCAAATTTTATTTGCATCCAAATTTATAACAAAAAATTGAATAATCTTTCCAAGGCGCGAGAGTGGCAAGGCAACTGGAGAGGTGCGAAGAGGGGCTCTAATAATGTCTTTATATTGCGGTACCTATATCAACATAGATCTCATACACAATGTTTTTTAGTTTAAAATTCCAATGTGATATTTATAAAAAGCCTGGGTCACCTGCCGACTGCTGCAACCAGTTTCAATTATAAAAAATTAAATTAAATTTAGAAAAATATTGTAAGGGCAGGAAAATTTATAGAGGAATGATCAAATCCAAATAAACGAAAGCTTCAGTTTCTCTATTTCCTGAAAAATAAAATTGAGCTTCAGTTTCCAGTATTGGGTTGGTAACTGAACTCGTTGTTTACATTAATTTAACCGTAAATTCAAATAGAATGCACTTATGCACCCAGGAAAGGCAAAGGAAGTTGAAAATGAAAACGTCAAGGAATTCGATTTCGGTATCATAAATATAACGAATAACAGTTTGTCAGAGAAATTTGAGCACCTTCGGCCGAAAAGCTGAGATTCACAAATTTTATACAATATTTAATTTTATCGGGGGAAAAAAATGCCCCACGCCAAGAAATAGTAAAAACTAAATACAAGAATATTTTACAGCTCGAATTTCCTAAATTGGTAATTCAAAATAGAGCAGCAACTAACGGCGAGGAAAATACAAAGATATTTCGAGAGAAAAGGTGGCCAGAAACGCCGATTCAAAAGGAACCTCAAAATAAATTGTTTTTTGCAACCCATGACGTTATTTCGCCAGTATCCCTGAGTCAGCGTTTTCATACTTGATCTATCTGTACGCTCAACAATTTTTCCAGTTCTAGTACTTTACAGGAATCACGATCTAGAGAAATTCGTTTTCGATTTATTTTTAAAACGGGGCCAGCACTGACTACATTAATCTCATCTCATCCCGATATAATTTTCCAATTCAACATCGAAAAAGAACACTTATTCATGCTTTTGGTATCTGGATTCACTTTCCAATTTTCCGACGAAAGTCAATCGTCTCCACTTCAAAGCTTAAATTTACAATTGTAGAAATTAATCCGAATTTTTTCAGAAAAGTCAGTGGTGCTCATGTCAAGGGTGAAATCTAACTTTCGGGTATTAAATTGAAGTCGAACAGAAAGTATAAAAGTTTCGAATTCAAGGACTCAAAAACTCCTACCGGATAGTTCGTTAGATTAGCCTGGGAAAGTCAATTTCGCTTATTCCAAGAATTGATGAAATTAGATTTCGGGTTTGAAACTGCACCGGATTGAAAAACTAATGAATGAGGCTCGAAGCATCAGAAGGGACAAATTGGGCACTGCGCCACCCCTAAAACAAACGATTTGATTTCCCCCCACCCCATGAAAGATCTGCTTCCACCTCTTCAGCAGGAAGGTGAAGATCTTGTTTATTTTTATTTTCTAATTTTTGGGTTTGAAAGTTGCAACCTAACCGTAGGTTGCTAATTTTCGGGACCCAAATCGGGGTTGGATGATAAATTTCATAAAATTTTAGAAATCTGTGGCTTGAAAAACTGCTATTTCAACAACTTGCACAATACCATCCGAATATTTTGATGAGTCTCTCCATTCCAAAATTAGCGCAGGCGAAATTGTCGAAATTTTTCGGAGTTTTGAAATCCTGATCAACATACAATGTAGAACATGAAGATCTGCTTCCTGATGTGGCATTTTTATGAACGACCAACCAAGCAAAACCAAGGTAATTCGATCGCTCACAAACATGTGCACATTGTACTGCTGATACCTTCCGTTTATCAGCGGGTACGTGCTTAAGTCAGAAAATCGGCGTCAACGCTCAAAAAATGCAGGCATCCGAAAGGGCCTGGGAAAAGCCACGACTAGCTCATACGAGACTTGCCCAGGGAGTGGGAGGTGCCAGGGCTTTGGAAGGCGGTTACCCCGATCACATGTTGAATATTCTATAGTTCCGGGGCCAGAAGCAAGAAAAGTAAAAAGAAAATTAAAGCATCTCTCTCTCTAAGCCATGATCCCTTACATCCTCTCTTACATAAAAGGTACTTACGACCTCATGTCGCGGTCAATGCAGTGTTCGAAAAAGAAGACATGATTACACATCAACGCGGACACATTAATTTATTAAACAAAAAAAAAATAATAAAAAAGAGAAAAATAGGAATTCGATTTCGGCCGGTGGCGGTGACGGTCGCGAAGTGGACGGCTGGCCAAAAGGGCCACACGAAGGTTCACGAACACGCGGTCGAAAAGAAAAAGATCGGCGGTCACGGCGTTCAGCAGGTCGCGGAAAACTCCAAAAAGTACACTGCTGGTCGCGGTATTTGACGTGGAAAAAGGTCCACAGTTGAAGCTCTCAACGAGAAAGTAAAAGAAAGCTGCAAAAAGGCAGTTAAATTTCGAAAAAGCCGAAATAAACTTTAAAAAAGGGCCTATAAAAGGCAAAACGGTGAGACGTACCAACAATTAGCGAAAAGACATAAGAACGACGAAAAAGGTATGGATAAGACCATCGGAAAACATATACCACCTCGCACTCATCGGTGCAATTAGCAGCGATGACCGCGGTGCGGTAGGGGTAGAGGGAGGAAAACAGCAAGAATTTTCATGCAGGATGACTAGGATAGACCGATGGGGAAGGTGGAAAAGCGGTTACGGGAAAGGAGAGAAGAGAGGACGTGCTAATGCCGGTGACGTTAATTTTGACGCGTGTAATCGCACGTTTCTACGCCACACTGATGACAATTTTTAAAATCTTTGAACCGGAAAACTCCTATTCTGATAGTTTGCACAATACCTCAATCCCAGTTTTAGCATTTTATATGCTTTTACAGGAAACAGGAATATTCGCCGTGTGTAATCAGTCGCAGAAAACTCGTAGCGCATAATTCGTCGTGTGGAATTCGTAGCCTACGAAAATCCGTCGATTGAGAAAATTGGTCGAACCTGCAATTGGTCATGTGTGGTTGCTGTATGATACAGAAACTTCATGGAGAACACTCATTTTGCTCCAGGCCCGTAACCAGACTGAATCTTCCAGGAGGGCAAACTGCAGACCAGAGAAGACAAGATGTTTTCATACATTTTAAATACTCCTAAACTTCTAATTGTGATTTTTCTCACCCCCCCCCCCCCAAAAAAAAATAAAAAAAATAAAAAACATTTCGAATACTAGCAGTGTTGCTAATTAGAAATGAGAAAACTGTAACAAATTTTCTACGAATAACTTTAAAATTTTGCATGAGTGATTTTTTTTTTAGACTTGTATTTAAAATTACAGTTTTGCACGAAAAATGCTCAAAGATGAAAATATTGTTTTTATTATGTATTTTGATGTTTGGGAGACCTGAATTCCAGATTAGTGCTCGGGGAGCGCGAACCTCGGTCAGTCGGGAACCCCATGAGGGCTCGGGCCGGCCTCAAAGCGTCACTCCGGCCACTGATGCGATACATATACATAAAATAATATGAAAAGAAGTTATGTTTGACCGAAATAAGATTTTTTTCTCATTAAATTTTATTTGCGACTTGTCTTACTACAAATGACATTAGGCGAATTTTTACTACAGACGAATTTTCGTTCGAGACGAGTTTTCCGTGACGAATTTTCATGGATCCGCTTTTACTACTGAGTATACTTGTGCGAAAAGCGTAACGCTAACCCAACACGAATTCAGTGGTTGACATTTACAATCTGCAGCCATATTGTTGCTGCGCGACTGCAGTCTGCAGCCGTGTTGTTAATAGAAATATAAAATGTTACGTTACGTGTCTCTGTAGGAGACACGTATTTTTTTAGTTTCTTCTTCTTCCTTTGCCTTTTTGCCCCGGAACTTTACAGATTCTAGATTACACAGATCATTGGCGATGTTCACGATCGCAGCTGCGATCTCCTCTTTCGATAATGTAGCATCCCCTCGAGGATTAATTTTAGTTAAAATCTCGCCATTACCGAATTAAAGCAAGAGATAACGCTGGAATTCTTTGGAATTTTCAAATCTACGCATGATACAGCGCATAAAAAACTGTTCCTGGTGACCTATTATACGACCTCACGTTATATTTCAAATTCCAGCGATAACTCAGTCAAAGCATTGTGCAAAATTTCAAGGTAAGGTGTATTGCAACCTTAATATTGAACCCCCAATCAAGAAGACAGAAAATCTGAAACATTTGACTAGAGCTATCTGAAATCATTCACAGTCGATTTCTGATCTCAAATCATTAAAAAAATAATAACTTAAAAGAGTTTAATGATAATTCGTAATTTAACATTGGTTGCAGAATTAACCGCTCCGAGACCCTACACAGAAAAAATCGTTATATTAGTGACCTTCGATAAAATATTTTGATAACATACATTTTCAAATAAAAACTCGTAATGATCAATTATGCCTGCAACTGGTCGTTTAGAAATTTTCAACTAGTGACTGAATAGTGGGCACTGCGTGAGAAAATAATATTTATTAATAACGTTTTACCCACCGTAATGATTAAACCGATTCGAGAACTTGTTTAACGTATTTCATGAAACAAAACATTAAATACACAGATTCAACTAATTTTTCCGGGGTCAAAGTTATCGCCATTTGATTTAGAGGCGATATTATCAAACATTCTTACTGTAGGTGATTACAGAAAATAAACCATTGGTTCCAGATAAAACTGAAAATTAGAAAATGTTAATGTGATGTAATGAGGCACTCTTTTCTAAGAATTTGATGCCGGCTCGGTTCTGTCGAATATTATTATAACAGAATCATGCTCACAAAAAGTACTTCGAGGAAATTACAATCGAAGAAATATATTTCAAACCCACCGGTTCCACTAATCTCCCGTTCACGAATAGGAAGAAACTTCAATCAGTACGAATCCCAACTTTTCCCATAAGCGGAAGAAACTCTAACTAGCACACTGCAACACACAGCCGTGGAATTTAGCATGAAGTACACGAAAATAATATTGTTTACCTTTTAATTTTAAACGATAAATTCAAATCTAAGTTCGGACGTATGAAAATCAACTAGTTTCTATTTTTGGACAAACCGTAAAAAGCAGATAAGCATTAAAAAAATACATACATAAAATGCGGGAAAAGTGAGAAGATTTTCTACCCTACAATTCGAATAGTCGCAGAAAACCATACAGAGAAAAGCTTACCCAGGCCTCCCCCAGATGCATGGGCTACCACACAGCCTCACATGAGTTATACGAGTGAAATGAAAAGCTGAAATCGAAACGAAAATCGTATACGCGTTCTCTAACGATTTAAAGGACAGGTAAAAAAATTTGGTTCGACATTGTAAAACTGGTTTTATTAGATATAGCCATGATCCCGCGTACAAAGATGTTCACACGCCAGCTCATCAATATGGAATTGTTGAGAATGTTACCAGAGTGCTCATAATTTTCATTTTATAATGCACAAAAATTCAATTGAAGAACTCTGTGATACAAACGAAAAACAAGAAAGAAAAGAAAATCCGAACACCCGATTAGTTAATTCTGGTTCCTGAATTAGAAATTAGTAATTAAGTAAATTAATAGTCCACGAGTCCTAATTAACATACACAAAGTATAGAAAAAAAATCGCGGGCTCCGAATAAAATTTAAATTCAAAAATTGGCTCACTGGTTCACGTCAATTAATTCTTCACATTTAACACGTTGAGACACTAATCTATAAACGCATTCTATTTCAAGTGTTCCAAACCATTCCAAAGTATCACTCCACGAAGAAATAAACACTTCCTACAGTACTCACAGACGAAGGAAAAACGTCTAAAACGTTTCCTTTTCTGATTGCTTCAAAGTATCACGCAGGCTACGTCAACGACTTACTTTTCAAAAAGCAAGACTGACAAAAATACAATCATCAATTCGATACAAGAACTAAAAATTAGTAACGTACTTGCTAAAATGGCTTCTTTTTCTGGGAGTTCTGGACTGCAGATTTTGTGTTTTACTTCTAATAACGTTCAATTTCTCTTTGACAATATCATCGATGCTTTTTTGTTCGAAATCCGGCAAGTACGCGTTCGTCGTCGCACAATTCAGACAGTCTTCGTATTCCACGAGCACAAACAACGAGATCAGCAAATTGCTCAATTCGTGCGCGTTGGTGAGCTTCTGTACAGGTACACACGAAACGACGACAAGAATTAGAATATTTACCGCCGAGAACTGCGTATCGAACACGAATAAAATTCGAAGGTAAAAATAAAAATAGGAAAATAAACAGACAAGGACGATACTGAAAAACGTATCGGAGAATTTCAATCAACAAACATTTTTTAACCTCATCAATTTCAAAATCTATTGAATAAAGAAAAAAAAAACGAGAGAAGGTCTTACAACTGAACAGCAACCGTAACTGAAGAAGAATAAAATGACATAACAGTACAATTATACATCGAGGGAGGGAAGTGATCGTTTCGCGACGAATGCGAACGATCACTTCACTCCTGTGGTGCATACGATATTTTATGCTATAAGTACGAAAGTAATGAACGTTTGTGGCTCTATTACAATATTGACGTCACTTCAAAAAGGGCTTAAGTCAGACAGTGCAATTGTGAGAATAATGCGTTCAAAGTTTCGGAAGGAAAACCAGTGGTGTAGTCAAGGGGCGGGGGGTTGTTACGGGATGAATCCCCCCCCCCTTGAGACGAGAATTTTTATATGCTGACAGTATCACAGGTGTACCCCTTAAAAGTTTTGCCGACCCCCCCCCCGGAAAAATCCTGGCTACGCTACTAGGGAAAACGTGTAGTATCAATGAGATGTTTATGTTCAACGTGTTAATAATATTGTTACAGGTAACTCTGTACTACACTAGAAATTCTACCCCGGCACTTTAGCACATCCTCTTCTTTTTCTGCAGCTGTTTGAATTTGGGAGTTTATAGGCCCCAGGGCCGGAATGAGGGCGTGAGCGCCCCTGGGCACTCGCTTAGAAGCACTCTCCCCTCGTCGAGCCGTTGCTAAAATAATTACTTGCCCTTGTCCCCCTTAAAAAATTTTCAACACGAAAGTTGGATGACTGTAAGTTGAGTGTAATTGTTTAAGAAAGTATAAATAAAACCATAATGCTGGCAAACAAATTTAGGACGAATAAATGAAAAGAAAAATAGTACGTACATACCTGGACAATGTTAGGTAAATAACTAGAAAAGTGAATAACACTACACAACAGCATAAAAAACAATGGGATGAGATTATAGTATGATTCTATATCTTGAATGCTGAATACGATGGCGTTAATTATTTTTCTCGAGAACCTCTCGTTTCCCGTATTCAAAATTAAAATTTTATTAAATATTTCTCGTTTTATTTTTTTTTTGTCGTCCACAAATGGCTACACTGATACTGATGACAATACTGAATGCGCATAGTTGTTTGATCAGTGGTATCCTAAAATTCGCATTTAAGATTGGACATAAGAAAAAAAAATGAACTATAATCCAAAAATTAACATCGGCATTAAATTCCTTGTTGAGAATACTTATAGAATCATATGTTCTTGCATCATTGTTTTTTTTTTACAAAATCTCAAATTGTTGTGTAATGTAATTGATAAATTTCATGTACATATTTTTCGGACTTTTACGGTTGCAAACTCGTCGATTATTTTGTTCTTGTCAATCTTGTGAAGCAAGTCATTATAGAGACATATTATGGCCTCGGAGTTCAAGTTTTATTGTCTGATGGAATTTCGGAGACAAGTCTTTATCAACTTGAATCGAGAAAATGATCTTTCCCCCATAGTATTGGCAGACAAAATGGTGAAGTACATCCTCTGAAACAATTTTCTAAATTAGGGTATGTTGAAACTATTTTTTTAGAGCGTAAAAAAGTCATGAAATGCTGCCGTGTACTCTGGATAGCAAATATGATTATAAGTCATTCTTTAAAAACGTTGATATTTCAGGTATGTTTTTTCATGGAGGAAAGTAGGGGATATTTGAACTTTTTTTGATGGGAGTCGTTAAGAGGCGTTCTGTACAACATATCGGTAAGATTGGGCCGACGGTGAGGGGATTCTGTATTTTGGCAAAGCAATCAAAATGACGAATACCATGCCAAAGGACACATGAAAAAGTCCATACCGAAAGACAAAATAGCGAACAAAACGTGTTCTGCCGTCGATTAGTAGATTCCAAAACAAAAAATTACATGGAGAGGTGATAAAGGCATACCAACCCGTTAATTAGTCGTAATTATTTTTGGATGATTACGTCTATCGTTGCATAAAGATGACCATGCCGAAGGACACATTTATTTTTACACTCTAAATTTTAGACAATAATATGCGAATTTTCGAGTCTTGTCACAAAAAAAAAAAAAAAAAAAAAAAAAACAGGATTTGATATGCAAACCGTATTGCTCTCATAAAAGAATATACAATTTGACCATTAATTGCGACAAAAAAATACTGAAACGCCTGTTCTGTGATTGGTTGAAAAAGAGCCATGCCGATGGACAATTTTCAAAGCTGGCCATACTGACTTCCACCTGTGAAGATGCGATTTCAATATTACCCTTTGATTCCTTCATCCATTTAAAGTAGCACTACGTTGTCAGTTTGTCCTAATATACAGCTTGAAAATTTAGAAAAAATAATAATGAAAATCGTTCGAGAGACAGTCATGCCGACGGACATTTGAGCATATTTAGTACAATTTTGACCCATTAAAAGTGGATCAAATTTTCTTCTGAAAGCTTGAAAAAATAGAGCTGAGTCATATTTATCAACGGGGGAAAAATAGCCGTATCATTAATAGCTTGTGAGGCAACTGCCGGGGACTGCAATAACAACATTTTCGAAGAATAACCCTTATATGAAAATACCGATAGCGCGCCAGGGGCGGTAGTAAAAAGAGCGAAAAATCCGGAAAGTGGGTCGGGTATGATGTAAAAAGAGCGAAAACCGAGCGGAACATGGGTCGGGTACGATGTAAGAAGAGCGAACACCTAACACTTAGTAATTCGGGAGGTATGTAAAAAGAGCGAACAACATTTGCAGAAATTATAATGTAAGGTATAAGTAGTAGAAACAATTTTCTTCGGCCATGGCGTCAATGATAGGTATTTTGTTCTAAAAGTAAAAATTGTCGATGCAAGTATAAGTATAACAACGTTTACATGGCATAATATGAGAAAGAGTAAAAAGCAATATTATTATGATGTGCTTGGTATTGAAATGGAAGGTGTGGTGGAATTACAGGTTTCGACTGTATGAATGTAATAGTGACTTAGACGGCGTATGATATCGAATGCTGAAATTGTATTACTGGTGTACTTTTCTAACTGACATTTCACGAAAGCCTGTTTTTGACGTGTGTGCGAATTTCTGGTCCGTTTCTCCTCACCACAGCTGTTAAGTACTATTAATATTTCTTTTTCGTAATCAAGCAAGAACTCGCTAAATTTGAATATGTTCGGATGGTGAGTCTCGAAATTTTCTGAGAGGTGTGAGTGGAAGGATTCGCAGGCGTTCGTAGTTTCATCCAGATTTGAAGTAGGGCAGGCCCAAATTCCAGGTGGATATTTAGCCCCACGTGAAATGTATGTATCGTACATATACTTAGAGAAGGATTCAATTGGCTTGCTATTTTTCGGTTGTTTCACAAGTATTTCGTGATAGCAAGGTTCAACATCAGTAGGTTTCAAAAAAAGTAAGCCAAAGAAGGGCGGTAGTAAAAAGAGCGAAAAATCCGGCCTAAGCATTACTCTGGTACCACTTACACTCGTAGAACTCATCTCATTAAATGTAGGTAAGTAAGAAAATAAATTGAATTTCGAATTGTGTCCAAAGATTTACGAGTTGAAAAAATCGTCGTCGGTAGAAATGATATGAGATAAGAGAATAAATACAGGAATGGACGAGTGATATACGAGATAGTAGCATGATTACCTGTTCGCTCTATTTACATGTCCAGTGCGGACGGGCGTTCATTTTCATTCGCTCTTTTTACAATCATTAATACCCCCAATCTTGGGGATGTCGCTCGGCGGGTGATTAATTTCGCTCTTTTTACAATCGCCCCGTACAGAGCGTGAAACCTACATCCTCTTATTTAGTAAACTTCTAGTTGTAAAAAACTTCCATTAGGATTTTTTTTTTTTTTAAGTTTCGCTTATATTGGTTTTGAACTTGGGAGTTCCGAGTTGGGAATGAATTTTTGTATATTATACTCAAAAGTTTTTCCGACTCGCAAGAACATTCCGCCCTGGGCACGGGCCCGTGCGTTAATCCGGGCCTAATATGCCCTTTTTGAAGTGATCACCATTTCCTCCAGACAGCGAATTAAAAGGCCCGAAAAATCATGGGAAACTTAAAAGAAGGTAGAAAAATTACTTTATTTGAGGAATATGTACTGTACAATACAACATAATAAAATGGGAGAAAGACTCGTGAACAGTGCCGTATCCAGGAATATGGCGGGGGGGGGGGGTTGACCTAATAACATAATATGGAGTATTTTAAATTAAATTTATTTTCTAATGGTTCTAAGATCCGCATTTTCCTCAATTTTTAAGCGCACGGCCGTACCCAAGGGGGGGGGGGCGGTGTATACGGCCCTGCTCGTGAACACTGAATGAAGGAATAGAATAGATTTTTGGTACCTTAACGAAAATGATAATATACAAAATATTGTACAGGAATCATCAAGATCGATGAAAGATATCCACAATTTCGTTTTATCACTATTTGGCTTTTTTGTTCGAGTTCTTAAACTTAGAACAGCCATATCGCAGCGAGTTTTCAAGGTAGCGAAGTAAAGAAGGTCTCATCTGACGGAGAATTGTAAACAGAAACCGGCTAAACTAATGCTTAATGACGTATTTTTAAGGTAGGTGTTGCATAAATGAAATTACTTCCAATATTACAACACACACCCTATCAAAGATATTCGAACTTCCAAATACTTTCGATCGCCTCCGACAGCCCGCACATGTTTTACAGTCCATCTGTATCAAAGTAGAAAAGGTTAATACATACCAAATTTCCAATCAGCTGCAACACGGCTAAACATCTCCAACCTTTCCCACTCAACAAATATTTCTTCAAAGGCGCCAATTCATCAGTTTCATCGGACTGGGTGCACGCATTATGAATTTCTAGAATAAATTCTCGAGCAATGATATCCGGCACGCTAATGGAATACAACAGGAAATGTATCAGTTGAGTTTCCTCTTAAACGTAAAATAATCCTATCTTTCAGAGCTCCATGTAAGTTCTAATCGGAAATGAAAGCTTCCATTAACCAGACTTCTACGGGTACAAAGAGCGCGCTCATTTATTCGGAATTTTCCAACAGGCTTATCTACTTCAGGTTTCTCAAGAAGTGGGAGAGGGGCGATGAGAACTGAGTACTTATTTCTATTGCAGCACTCAGTTACAATCAAGTATCGATCAATCGAATAGTGAAAATTGGCTACGAGAAGTTGCCCCAGGCTGTATGGTGAAGATAGCAAGTAGAATCAGCGATGGAAAACCATTTTTCTAATATTGTGTCGATAAAAGACACGAGTGTATGAAAGGAAAGGCAGCATCTCAAAAAAGATTTTTGAAGCAAAGTTGACAGTTTTTTTTTTTTGCTTTTTACTCCCGATAATATCTGAAGTTGAAAATATTCAAATTATTCACAACTATTAAAGTTAAAATCCAGCAATTTGCTAATGCACATCCCTCTATCACTCAATCCGATACATTTCTGGTAAAAACCTATGAGAGCGTCAGCTGTGTCGATCAGTATTCAAAGTATTGGAGTCTCCATTTACGATACAACCTTTAGACAAGAACCAAAACGTCGGGAAGTTGTAAGTGTTAACTATCGCCATTTACATATTATTCAACCATCAGTGTCACCGCGAGAGCGAATACGGGCACAACCCCACCTGCACACGAGTCCTCAAACCATAATATTATCTCACTTTTTAAAGAAACAGAACCGAAACGGAAAACGAGAAAATGAATCCATTCAACATGCACATGAATTACTAATTTAATCAGGATTTTTACCAGTACTCATTCCTGAGAATCAGAACCTAAGAAGACTTATTATGCCCTTCCCTCTTTGAAAGTTGCTTACCGACCTGTATGAGAGACGACTAATAATTAAAAACACGATGATATTCGTCACATTTCAGCGCAAACAGTACCTTAATGCTCCTTCTTTCTTTCAAAAATTGAAAATTGTCAAAGAATACCCTGAATTTCTGCTTTAGACGGACAGACGCCCTTTCGCCTCTCGTTTCTAGTCTAGTGGTGTAACTGAAAACCAATCTGTGAAAGGTTCAATACACCGATTGTTGAATTAATTTAATCAATTCAGAGGTCAGGGGGAGTGCCATAAAAAATTAACCTGTGTTACCGCAAGTAGAGCACCTAGAAACAACCGAGTACGGACATCCGCCATATTGGGCCCGACTGCGCCCGTCGATGCCGAATCTGACTATACGGAGCTAGCGGAGCGTACCGAGTAGTCAATTCGGTATTGACGGACAAGGTTGGACTCAAGAAGGCGGATGTCCATACTCGGTT
Source organism: Acanthococcus lagerstroemiae (assembly GCA_031841125.1). Classification (NCBI taxonomy): domain Eukaryota; kingdom Metazoa; phylum Arthropoda; class Insecta; order Hemiptera; family Eriococcidae; genus Acanthococcus; species Acanthococcus lagerstroemiae. Next base: position 71,396,165 of record CM063107.1, read on the forward strand.
GTTTCCAGGTGCTCTGCCGCAAGAAGACGGGGGAAAACACTAAGAAGAATCACGCAATTTAGATCACAAAAGATGTACACAAAACCACTATATCAATAATAGAAAATAAAACTAGACTTAACGAGACGAGGGAAGACCAAACTTCAAGAAATTCACCAATGAAAGCCAAGAAATACCAAATATCATGTCACCATCGTCACCATCAAATAAAGACCAATGAAGTTGAAAACAAAACGGAAGCCATCACAAATCACAAATCAAAACAAAAACAGACCAAAAAAAGCCAGAGGAAACAAAACAAACTATCAAATAAAAGACTAGAAAGACCGAAACAAGTTCCAAAAAAGCTCACACATGCCAAAAACAATCAAATTATAAACCAAAAAAAGAAACTGGGGTAAAAAATAATAATCCGCTAAAAGAACACCTGAAGAGACTGAAACAAGACCAATCAATATAAAGAAAAGAATGAACAGAACTAAAGAAGACTAACACAAAAACAGACAAGCACTAGCTAGAATACAATTTGTAGAGGATTTCAAAATCGATCAACTGGTAATATTGGATTACTTAATTAAACAAAAATAATAGATTAGCTAATAATAATAATAATTTCCGATTAATTAATTATTTTAAATTAACTATTTCTGTTCAATCAATTACTTTCAATTAACCGATCACAATTGATATTTTTAATCAATCAATTATTCTTGGTTAATAGGTCATTTCCAATAATTAATCAATTTCACATCATTATCGATTAGTTCATTATTTTTGACTCATCACTTATTTTTCATTAATCTATTATTTTTAGTGATAAATTATTTTTTACAAAGTGATTGTACTTGATTATTCGATTACATTTGCTAATTAATGATATTTATTGTTAATTCGTTACTTTCAGTAATGCCATAAGTCTTTTACTAGCAATTTATCTATCAAGCATTTGACCACCGACAACAAAACTTCTAAAAATTATTTAATTCATGAAAAAAAAACCTGACGTGAATGTATTTTTCCTTTTCCCACTCCGGATTCCCCTTGAGAGCAGAATAGGACAAATTATACTCATTACAAATACCTTACTCGACAAATAAGTGAAGTTATAGTAGGCAAGAAAGAACATAAAACCACCTGACTTGTAAGTCCACTTTGCTGGACATTTCTTCTGCAATACTTTCAGCTTTTGTATCTTCTCTCCGTTGCCTGGTAGATGAAAAATGAGTAGAACTCAAGCTGCGGTAATCAGTAGTACCTTCAATAATAGCCATTATACATTTTCCGATCAGATGCACCGTATGGGAGATAAGACCAAATTGAAAACTTAAGCCTTCGTTCCTTCCTCTCCACACCCACTGTTTTTGCTAAAATTCAACAGGGTTTTAATCCTAATGGTGCTTAATTATCGATGTACATAAATTCCATAACAATCCGCGCATTTCTTTTCGTATGTCTGAAAAAATTCACCTTCCCACACTACAGCAGTTGGGCCAAGACTAACGAATAAAAATATTTTAAATAAGGATCTAAAAACAACGGAAAATAAGTATCATACAGAGATGTCTACCTCCATCCATCTTTTTAAAATAAATGGGAGGATCAAGGCTTGGTGAAATTACTGCTGGGTTTAGATCCACGAGCCTTCACGATTTTTAACAATGCAAAAACACATTCGCGAAATTCTGACAATAGGATTAGTTTTTCTAGAATGAGGAGAGAGCAACAAAGATGGGGTTACGTTTTTACTCAGTGCAGACAAAGAGAAAATAAGTACAAGCAGACAGCAGATTAGTCGTTCTTACAAATGTCAAATTTGAAAATTTCAGACCTGAAAACGCAATAGAGAGAACAGACGAAGTGTTGTTAACTACAAAGGGCATTCAGAAACTGTCAGTAAGCCTCAAAAACCGTCTTAAAAAATTTTATTGGAAAAAATCGTATTACAATCTTTTGAAAAAATGTCCTTGGGCTTCTATGAAGCGGTCCCAGCGTTCCTGCCATCGCTTTTATACGTTCTGGAAAAATTCATCTCCAAGCTGTTTAAAAATCGCCTCCAAACTTTTTACAACAGCCATTTCGGTTGTAAAATGGCATCTGCGTACATTTTTTTCAGTTCTGGGAGTAGAGCGAAGTCGCATGGATCGAGATCAGGACTATAGGGAGGGTGGGGCAAGACCTGGCTGCCGTTGGAAAACCTGCGTGAGCACATTCAACGGAAACGACCCGACATTGCCGACTGCTGGGTCTTGCATCATGACAACACGCAACCACATACTGCTGGCGCTACCACTGCATTCCTCGAGAAATACGGCATCCAGGTCTTGCCCCACCCTCCCTATAGTCCTGATCTCGATCCATGCGACTTCGCTCTACTCCCAGAACTGAAAAAAATGTACGCAGATGCTATTTTACAACCGAAATGGCTGTTGTAAAAAGCTTGGAGGCGATTTTTAAACACCTTGGATATGAATTTTTCCAGAACGTATACGAGCAATGGCAGGAACGCTGGGACCGCTGCAGAGAAGTCCAAAGACATTATTTCGAAAGATTGTAATATAATTTTTTCCAATAAATTTTTTTAAGACGGGTTTTGAGGCTTACTGACAGTAGTTTCTGAATGCCCTTTGTATATTTTATTTTTTATATCCAGTCTTAAATAAAATTGTTGAACTGGCAACTACAGCTATAAATTTTTGGGGAAGGGACAACATTCCTCCCTGCTTTTTGTTTTGCTTCTGTAAAGCAAGGCTACTTGGAACGTTGGGAGCTACAGTGAATGTTGGGGTTACTTTGAACAGCGGCACTTTCCCACTTCAGCACGCTCTGTTGGTAAAGTTAGGAACTATTTTTCCATGTTTCTTCAACACCATGCAATTGACGAGTCCTCTACTGAACTTTAAATACGATTCTTTAAAATCTGAGTTCTGGTTTGAAAACACAACAGGGAGTAAAAGACAGCCATTGTATTCAATAATAACACCCCATTTTATGCTATTCTTTTTCTTTCAAGGCATAGGCCCTAAATTTTCTATCTAAAATGCCACAATTTTGGAGAAGTTGAAAGTGTCCGGTAAAGGACTCAAGACTTAATACATAAAATATAAAATACGGCTATTATTATTTGATACAACATCATTTTCCTTCTATCACTTTTTCAAAATCTAACTTCAAATTATATAAAAATGTCGTATTTTTGAATAACTGAGAGCCCAGTAGAGGCCAGAAAATTTGACGTAAATATTAAAATGAAATTTGGGTATTCTTACGTGATATAATGCATGTTTTTTTCCATCAAATTGCATTTTCAAATTAGAACTTCCTATTTTTTGGCCCAATCTAAGATCTTAAAATATTGTCTAACTTTATTCTCGACCTTGACTATTGACTCTATTTTTTCGGTCGCTTAGATAGAAGCATTACTAAGTTAATCAATCCCTTCAAAATATAACATAGTATTCTGCTCCGGCGGCTCTACTGAATCATTCGACTCAAAAACAAATCTGCCGATAAGTTTTCTTCTTTCCCGTAATCAGGAAGGATAAAACTTTTTCCAAGTTGAAATTTTCAATGCCATTCACTTGACACCCACTGAACGGGGAAAACAGATACTGAGATTAGAAGGTGAAATCAGCAGAAAAAAGAAGTAAAAATACCAATAAAACAGTTAAAACAGAAATTGCTCGAATGTCTTCTCCTTCGATATTTCTTGTTCCTACCTTGACCTTTCTCATATCATTCAGATGCATAACCAACTAAATCACACAGACATTTACAACAATTTAAAACATGCAACTGACGAAACGAGATCCCTAGAAATTATATTCACTTACGAGTACTGCTCGTTGAACACTATTTTAACATCGAATTCGGATTCCTATAAACTTGAAACCCAGCTACATTATTTTAAATCCTATGAGAATATTCTGCGCACATAGTGCACACCCTTCTTGCAACATGATAGCGTCTTATTACTCCCATGCATCTAGCCATCATTGATGAAGAGTAAAATGGCCTTCATTACTGTATCCGATTACCAATCTGAAAAATACAGACACACACAGTTTATCTGCAGGCAGCGTGGCATTTTTTTCATTGAGTAACTCAGTCGCGATATGTGATTCCGTAACTTGATAAAACAATATTTACTTCTATGAATCATAAAGTTATAAATCTTTGACCACGATTGTTATACCTTCAAGAAACACAATCCTTCCGCAATCTAAATTTAAAAGTAATTTTCCGTTTTTTTGGGCTGAACTCTGAGAGGACAACATTTCCTCACTGGAAACATTTACAGTTAGAGCTCTACCACCATACTATAGGTATACATAGTGACGACGATGATAAAACAGATAACGAAGTGTACTACCTCGATTTGGATACATAAATCAAAATGATTAATCACGACATGAATGTACGAAGAAATTCACTATCACTCATACAGTTTGAAAATTAGAAGGAAAAAACTGGATGAAATTTCATTGAAAGACTTATAAGTCAATGTAATACAGATAAGCGATAAAAATAAGCAGCACAATTTATACATCTGAGATAACAGGTTAGACTGATATATAGCTGATTTTGTTCAATTCATGAAAGGGTCAGAATATCTTGCAGGCAACGGCGCCTAATACCATTTCAAATAATAAGTACTATCCCATGTAGCATGTCCCCACAAATGACAGAATCTTGAGTAAGATTTCAAAGCAGTAAAGTAATACTATCTAACAAATAGTAGCATCTTCACTTGAATAATTTGACTTGGATGACACGATTTCAACTCTTAATATATTATTAGAATAACTAGAAATTGAACAATACAACTTTCACTCTAGCATCGAATGCTCATGAACTAATGAAGAATCACTTCTTCAAAATCTTAATGTAAAATTTGAAGCCTACAAAACTGACCGAAACCCAATAATACAACGTACAAATTACGTGATAGAAAACACAATTTTTAAATTCTGAAAAATAAGAACGTATAGTTTCTTGGTGTGAACTGAAAACATTTTGGCATATGCATCTAAACATGCAATTGAAGAACAAGTTTGATGTGATTCATTTTAGCAGCGAAGCAGGTTAACTTGAGCCGGATTCATGTTATGGTCAGATACCTGGGAGAAATTTTTATGGAGGCTTCCTTACTTTGTCATTTACTAGGCTTTTGAGTGAATATACATATAACAAGAATACACATTCGTGCTTGCCTCAAAAAATTTTGTTCTTCAACCATCACAATTTCCTCAGCTATGGTAACACTGAACCAGTATGACAAAATTAGCAATTTTGCAGACGGCTTAGTCAGTGAGAGCACGGAGAGATCTCTTTTTGTTAACCGATAACAATCGAAGTTCCGAGGTTTCGAATGAATAAGAATGGTTATTCATTTCAATTACAATAAATTATTAAAGGAGAATGACGGAAATTTCAGTAAATCAATAGAAAAATAAGCGAAAAATAGAGAGAAAAAAAGTCTGCACTTATATAATTATTTTAAATTACTGAAATTTAGGAGGAAATGATTGCTGTTCATTCTCATTCACTTGGAAGCTATGAACAGCCACTACGATACTGTTTTAACATGCTGAGTCAACAACTGAAGAGAAACGAGCATTTTGACCACATTACTATTTTGAAACTTTTCGCAAATCGAACCTGACAAATAAGAGCTATTATTCAGACTGAATGCAGACTTGTAACTGAATACAATAAATAAGTTCTTTTCCTTTTCACATAACATGTAGTCAAGAATACCTACATGCAATAAAGCCCTTCCAAGAGTAACCTGAGCAGAGGCCCTCATCGGCACAGCAATAAAGCCAACGACTGGCCACTGACCAACATATGCAACCCGCCAGGCAATCTGGTTTCAGGCCGAATTCCGATATCGGCGCCAGATGTACCGCCAGGTCAGTGTGATTTGGCGGAAAATCGAAAATAGTTTTGCTACAGGGAGAACACAAATTTTCACATCAATGGTATTGCTGGCAAAATTGAAACTGGACGCTGTTCAGCGTAACAGAATCAACCGAGAAAATCTGTTTTTTAAGAACACGTATGTAGAAACTATATGACATAGCGTTGACTGATAAGCTTTTTTCAACGTGAGTACACATTTTTGAATCAGGGGCCCAATTTTGAAAAATTCAACTTTTTATGCCCTTTCCAACGATACTAATAACTCATTTTGTCAACAAATGGTCGGTTGGTTCCCTTACGCTCAGCAGCGTCCCAGTGATATTGACAGCAGCATTAAATACAATGTTTTATTCGATCCAGCATGAAATTACCTTTCCAATGACATCAAAATCTCATTTTCGAGAAAAATTGGATTTGCCTCCAAAACGCACTGACCCGACGATAGTGCACCAGACATCGAGCACCAATCGAAAACTGACCTCGATTTGCTCCAGGCGTTACAGTCAGGCCAAACTTGCACCGGTTCCGATTAGCCTAAAATTTCGGTAACAGAACTCGCATGCATTTTAAATGGGAAAGCGCCAGCGCCAACCTGGCGCAAATTTGGCGGTGACCCCACGATTTCCAAGCGGGAAATCAAAGTCATATAGATACACCAAGTCGTTCGACTCTCCATTTAACCAATGTTAAACTTCGTATGTTACGATAATTTATCCCGATAGCAGCGCTGGCAGCGTTCGACTGCCGTGAAATCAATGTAAACGTTGGGAGCCCTAACAAGGTTTTGCGTTTATCTCAATAACGGTCGAGTTTTATGAAAAAGTGAAAAGAACAAAATTTATTCTACCTGTTATTTTCTATCAGGTAAGATCAGTTTCAAAATTTTACCCATACAAATTTCGAATTTACTCGCATTCGATGGGAAATTCCAAGGTGAACAAATTTAGCTCTTTCCAATTTTTCATCAAAATTGATAGTTTTTGAGCTAATCCGCAAAAACGTAAAAATGTCCATATAAGCGCAATGCAAACAAAGGAGTTCAGCGATAGCAGCGCGCTGGCATGACGGCAGAACGCGGAAACGCGCTAGTCGTCTAACTTGGTGTAGTATCTATATGACTTTGCGGGAAATGAATAACTGAATTCCAGACTTACTTGGCTGCTAATTTTCCAGGAATACTTTTGGAACGCTGATAGTCGAGAAGAAACTGACCCAAAAACACATCCAGCCACAGTTTTTTCTGTCGAACATGAAAAAAAAAAATTTACTAATAACAGGAAAAAATGAAAGTAAAGAAAAGTTTAAAAAAATACTGTAATGAAATAAACTGGTGGCTCTTCCATGAAAGAAAATAGGACTCATAACTCAAATACACCAAACAGTAACAACCTTAGAACGCTGAGGAAAAATGCTTCATGATGAAGAGATCATTTGTGAAATGGATACGAATTGAGCCAATTTACTGAAGTAGAATGTTTTCTATTGTTTTCCCAAACAACCCGATTACGCCACCTTTACTGATAAGTCGAAGTATTAATGTAACTCAGTCAATTTACCTCATCAGAATCACGCTCGGATGATACGTAATTACTCCAAAAATACTGCAACTTATAACCAACGTCATCCATTGCCACAAAGTTTTGGTATTTTAATCTTCTTCAAACACGCTGACATGCTGAAATAAAAATAGAAAATTAACTATACTCAACAGTATATGACAGGTAAGTTAATAGAATACAGTGCAAAAGAACTTCCTAGAAACTCAGTTCCTGCGAAACAGATCATAATTTATGAGTTTTCTAAATCCATAATATGAGAAATCATGAGACGCAGATGTTCACTAACACAAAATATTTCATCTAAGAACGAATTTGCTTATTATACATTAATTAATACATGATTATTAGCAAATTACATAGTCAATGCTATTAGCATGGTGTTAAACAATCATAAATAGGTACCTATGCAAATTCCGACAGATAAGGCCATCGATCTGTACAAGATAAGTTGCATTTCTTATACTCTTTCCCAACCCATGGTTTTAGTAGCTGCTCAGTCAACATTTGAGTTGAAGCGTTTTGGCTGACTGGCGTTTATAAGGTCATAAGTTTAAACCATACGGGGGGGGGGGGCTAGAATTCTAATATTCATAAGCAGAAGTATCATCACAATCTACGCTGGAGAAAGACTATTCAGAGGGGGGTGGGGAGCTACGGACCCAAAAACACTACTCAAGATACCAAATTACCTGCTAGATGGACGAAAGTTCGGTCATATGAACCGGGCATTCTTGATACGAGGCAGATATTTGGACGCTACTCAGCAAAAGGGAACCAACCAACATTTGTAAACAAAATGAGTTATTAGTATGTATCGTTGGAGAGCGTAAAAAGTATAATTTTTCAAAATTGGGCCTACGATTCAAAAATGTGTACTCATGTTGAAAGAAGCTTATCAATAAATGCTATGTCATATAGTTTCTACATGGCTCTCGAACTTCGAATCACGTGTTCTCAAAAAACAGATTTTGCTAGTCGATTCCCTTTTGCTGAATGGCGTCCATTTGAGCTATGTAATTAAGAAGCTGTGCATTTTCTCAACTTTTCAATATAATTGGAGTGTTCCAGTTGGGTGAATATAGTGTTACATACCGAATCCCACAATTGCAATTCTTTTTCTCAACACTTGTCCAAATTTAAAGCAGGGATGAGCAAGGGCATGAATCCAGTGATTTAAGATCATGATCTGCGGGGTGCGGATCGTTTAATACATTGAAAAATGGAAAGTCTCATCGATTCAGATTAAAGATCACCTAAAAAATATCTCAGATTATGAAAAAATTAAGAACCCGGTATCTTTTTGATCTTAAGGTCATAACTGCCATCAAATTCATTTTAGAAACTAAAATAATAAATTGAAAGTTAGAAAAAAAGTTGGAAAGAGCGTAAATAGTAGAATTTTTCAAAATTGAGCCCCCGATTCAAAAATGTGTACTCACGTTGAAAAAAGCTTACCAGTAAACGCTGTGTCATAATATAGTTTCCACATGGCTCTTGAACTTCGAACCATGTGTTCTCAAAAAGCGGATTTCGCTAGTTGGTTCCCTCTTGCTGAATAGCGTCCATTTTAGAAAGCAAAAAAAAAAAGATCATGGTCACTCAGATCACGAATCGAATGATCTTATCCTTATGACGACTTTTCTGATTTAAATGTCATATAATTTCGTCCATTCCTGTTTCAAGGATTTGAGTTCGATTTGATACCATAGTATGTCCATATACTATGAGTGTACATTCAAATGTAATGCCATAACGCCAGAACTTCTTAATAATACTAGATCCCTCGTGAAAAATATGCTAGTAGAGTCCGTTCAAGTTGGAAGTAGGCAGTAACTCTCACCAGCGTACTCAATATCTCAACTTTATTAACTTTTGTGGGGTGGTTGACCCTGGCTTCAACGCCTCAACTGAAAGTCCAATTTCCGGATCACAAATATTTGATACACACATATAACAGAAGAGGGCGGCTTCCTTGAGCACGAATCTCCAAAAAACTTGCTTCAATATGGTTACAAAGCTATTTCAAGAAAATCGGGAACTAGACTTAAGACACGAAGCAGACACAACTCAATTTTGAGGCGGTCATGAAGCAAAGCTCTGAAAATAGAGCATTCTGATGTTCTGATGAGCCAAAGTACTCCGATGTAATCTCTCAAGCAGTCATAAATGCCACTTAAAATTCTGTGGACCTCAGACAATAGGTATGCGTATTGACTGATGCATACATAATGCAAAAGTTCGTTACCCAGACGAATTGCAAAATATCCTTCATCGAAGACGAAAAATTCCACCACTATGGGTTTTCAGGTAAACGCTTAGTGACGATGGGACAGCCAATCACGAGAATTTGTCGACAGGCAGTTTCAATTAGAATGATGTTCTAACTGACCGGAACTGATTCTGCAGATTAATGGACTTTGGACAACAAAAGATAAAATCCTTACTCGTTGACTTTTCGGGAACCTGTCTTCACCTCATACAGAACTAAATTCCTCAATTTTTTGATTTCAGAACAGAACTCTTGTATACTATAGAACATATATTATGCAACTACCAAATTCCTAATTCGGATAGGTACCAATTTTTCAGGTTTCCTTTCAAGCATTAAATTAATCTTAGCTTGAAGAGCATCGAAATTGAAATCCCCTCACCTCTAGTTGTATGTATTAACCGAAAATTGGGCAAGCACCCAGGCAGAGAAATTTGAAGAGATCAAAACTGTGAACCAATAGTGAGTCCGCTTTTCAATCAACGGATAGCGGAAGGAGTGCCGAAATTTGGATAGAAAGAATAGCATACGACCTCTTTAATACCGATGTATTTCTCTAGTTCCACGACATTTGCAGTAGGTATTGAATAAGTATCTGTATACAAGATATCACCGATTCTCAGTTCTAAATCGAGTACATACTGAGCTTCCTAGACTTGAAACACATTACAATGAAGCCTACACTGGTGAAATTCGACAACTATACATTTTTTTGTTGATTACATACCCAGCCAGATTGTAAAATAGTTCTGCTACGACGCATGAATTAATTTATCATAGTGCTTGAATTAAAATCGGTATTTTTATAAGCTTATTAGTCAGTATATACACTTATAATTTAGTATAATGTATCCTTTCTAGGTCACCCGCATTCTTTCATAATTTATACATGCCTGAAATTCAATAGATCACAGACCATCCTCATCTCATGCTATTGGCAGATAAAGGTTGATCATTCCTTGTGTATTTAAAAAAAGAAATGTCTTCGAAAATTATCAATTTCTGCTGACAGATCCATGCAAATACAAATAAAGTAATGACAACGATACCTTGACCAATCCTCAGAACAGGATACGAAAGTAATAATGTCTATTATTAAAAATCTGCAAGGAAATCACTTACTCATGAAATTTTCATCGTACGCGAACTGCTACAGCAACTACGGCGAAATCTTAATCAATACGATATTCTCGTCAGGGGCTTCTCCGCCCGAATCCCCTCATTTTCGAACAAATTAAAGGAGTCGAAAATAGAGAATATTAATCAAATTAAAATCAAGAGCGGTTGCACAATAAGATAAAATACGTCACACACGTTCTCATTCATACGACCAAATAACAGGTTATTCATAAGCCCGCGGCGATACAGTAAAAGGCCGAAACATAATATGTAAAAATTTCAATAAATCTACGGTATTAAAAATGTCTTGAAAAGCGAAAAAAGTATCCTGTGTCGTATTAAACTGCCACAACCACAGCAAGTCGATTGCAATACATAGCGTAACCGCACATGAATGTGAACTGATTATTTTTCACATTTTCAGTTTCATTGATAGTTCGTTATTCTGTTACGTAAATAAAACGACTGATAAAAATAATAAATAAAGGTGATGTTACACGCTAAGATTTCCTCTCATGTACTTCATTCCCTTCGTTTCCTCGAGCTGCCAAGCATCGTGAATAGTCGTGGTCTCGTGAATCGTTGCCTTGACCTATTTTTTAGAGCCAAATAATAGCAGAATATTTTTTATTAACTGCGTTATTGGATTTTGATAATATAAATGATTCTTCCTATATGTACTTTATTTGTGGCCGTTTTCCCTCAAGACATAAAGAGTGGATACCTCCTAGCTTGCCATGTGTTAGAAAATGGCAACTTACAAGTGGATGAACGGTCGAACAAGGGGCGCAGATGAAATGGTTGAGGTCCCGGAACAGGGGGGCCCAGGAGAATATGTTTGCGAATAGATACATCGCAGATACCTCCAGTGCAATCCAAATCTGACAAGCTATGGCACTGACTCAACTGCTGCTCATTTAATTCTAAAACGAAATGGCAGGAAAATCAGCAGCGCTACAGAGTGAATGCAATTTGTGAAAGGTTAGACATTGCATACCTGGCAAATAAATTTGACGTATCGACTGTATGGATAAAGAACATAACGAACCTCTGATAGTTTACCGAAGTTTACTGTACTTCCATCTTCTGACCAAGTTTTTGTGAGCTCAAATCAGAATATCACCATACTTACATATACATGCAAAATAATTGAGTAATTTATTAAAATAGACGTTGAGAAATCAATATAAATACACACATAAGCTTTGTTGGAAACTAAAACAACTTGAATCTACACTCTGGCACATTCGTCAATACAGAAGAAATATTGGTACCAATTTACACAGTAAAATCGAATGGCTTATAACTAGTTCTGAATATTTCAGCAGTTTGGATTTCCTCTTCTCTAGACGATTGACAGTTCTTCCACTCTACTCGGTCAGGCAGATTTAGAATCTCTTCATGGGCCAATATTTCTCTGAAAGCAAGTAAACGCATACAAATGACAAAATATAGGAGTTATTATATAACAGTCCACAAATTCATTTTAAATTGTCGAAATTTACACTTATCGATAATTTTTGATTTGAAATAAAACAAATATTCCTACCGAGCAAACTGCAAGGGGAAGTATTTCTTTATGGTGTGTATTAACCTATAATTTCCAATTTCCACATAAAAGTAAGAATTTTGAAACTGAAATATATCTTCTAGCTCAGCGCTTTCTGGAATTTCTGTCAACGATAAGTTCTTCTCTTCGGCTACATTCTGAAATAAATGAATAAATAAAATGTATCAAGCAGATAACAAAATTTTGAATTTAATACTACATGAAGTTGAAAAGAAGCAAAAGGAAAAGTTGTCATTACTGTGAACAGTTGTTTGACTTTTTCAACAAATTTAGATGGAATAGGAATCACTTGGATTTGATAATGCGGTGTCTTGAAATTTCTGTCGAAAAATACCGGAACCTTCCTTTGCGAAGCGTACAACTTCACTAATGATTGTTTGAATATGTATTAAATATTTTAAGGAAATATACAGTATTCTATTGATTCACACAAACATGATCACTTGATTTTAAATTAAGTAAAATAATCATCACCCATACGTTAACTAGCAAACCAGAATACCATCAACTTCTTTTCAAGGTGACTACACGTATTTTCTTTTATCATGTCAAGATGATTTACAAGCTCGGAGCATTCACAAAGGATACTTTTTTATTTCTTCACAGAGAGTCGCTGGCATTTCTGTAAACAATCGATAGTGAGAAATTGGTAAGATTATTACGTGATCTGGGACCAATCCGCCTTTGGCTAGAGTCAAATACGCCTATATGGAAAAAATAAAATTATTTTTGAGATGATAAACGATCGGTAAAAGTTAATTCTGACGCAAAGAATCATTTACTTACTCACCTCATCTCCTATACTAATGACCAGATGTTTCTCAAATTGTGGGCTTGCAAGACAGAACCAACATTCACCTACAAAAAAAAAAAAAAAATGAAAAAAAAAGATCTACTGGTAAGTAGAATAAGTGGCAAGCATTTTTAAAATATCAGCGCAATTCTAGCTCTCCGTAGAACTTACTTTGACTAACATTCATTATTTTCTGATTTCTGTGTTGGAAGTCTTCTTTATTTTTTCGTTTGAAATTTCTATCGTTCCCTTTCTTGTAATCCATATCATAGAAAAATTGTTGGGGTTTCTCCGTGCTCTCGAATGAGTATGGGCACTCGGTAGTGTCCGTCGTCATTTGATTCAGTTCCATATCTTTCATGTACTTGAGCGGAATCAAATTCAAAGCATACAGCCATTTTTCTTTTTTGTCGTTGCCAACATTTGCAAGAGCTATGGCTCTGGTAATGTGACATCCAAGGCCGGTGTCTTGGTTCCTGAAAAGCGAGGGAGGAAGTAATTTCTAACCGTTTCATACGAAATTATTTTCTTGTGAGATACCAGTAATTTTCTGTTTAATTTATTTAAATAGAATTATACAATATTACTGTAACTTAGTAATGAACGTCGTTTGGCATCGAGATCTGTCAATTTGTTTCGAAGTATTAGGAAGTCAGAAATGTCGGTCTTCTCAAACTGTTATAAGTACATTTCTGCTAGAGCATTATGTAAAAAAAATACCGGATTTTAGTTGAAGATGTTTCAATTTAAGACCCATAAAAGTTCATTTAACAAGCTCATTAAGCCTCTAGTTGAAAACCTCACAACTATTCCAGACTTGTTGTAGGCTAATTAGTTGACATTCATTTTTGAAACATTTTAGAATGACTATTCGAACTCTTCAAGAGCAAACTATGGAGCGCTGTTACACGCACTACTACTAACATACACAGCCTGCAGTTCTTATCAATAGTAGGATGAACCGCTATACCGTAATTACTGTTCGAACATTTTGATAATATATGAAATGAGATTATTTGTGTAGTACCTAATTTAATTGTTTTAAAAACACTTGTCCTAATTGAAGAACATTCGACATGATGCGAAAACATGAGCGAATTGCAATAAAATAATACAGTAAAATTACGCTTCTATGTTCATCGTACCTGTTTCCGCCTTTTTATTTCGAGAAACAAAATAAGCGACGCTAGCGTGCCACCGGTCTGACGAGTTCGAATTCCATCAGATTTTAGAACTTTATCTCAGTTTGGGCCACAGGGCCCAAATTTCACATTTACAGCGGGAAAATTAAATTGCCTAAAATTTTTCCTTATTTATGCCGCTAAAATAAATTCAACGCTTGAACGAAAAAAAAAAATGAATACCTGTATGGTCGTCTTTCATAATATATTCCACTGAGTCCAAAAAAATGATACCTTGGTTTAATCGCTAAAGCGAGTTTTGAAATAAGTACCGAGTTCTCTGGAGGTTCTGGCACCTGTGATGTCAAAAGAATACGAAAATAATTGAGAGCCATAAAAGCTGATATCCGAGAATGATCTGATTAATCATCGAGACAAGAATTTATTCGAAGTAAGTATACCAGTTGAATAATTTTCTTTCTCTTACCGACTTTTCATCGAGCTTCGTAACACCAGCAGGCCAAACAGACGTCAAAAGGATATCTATGCCACGATACGAACTGTGTTGATTTTTTATACAAGCATTTCGGACTCTGATAAAGTCGTCATCAGTAATCTGACATGCCCCGTTTTGTTTTTTATCTTCAATGCCACTAACATAAGCGATTACTAATCCTGAATTAGTAGTATAAACTCCACGTTTACCTGTTTACAATTAAAGAAAAGTATATCACATTAATACAAATCAATTTTTATAATAAATACGCGAAAGTAAAATTTCAGGTGGTCATACCTAGATAAGTGATATTAGGAGCTAGTTCACAACCATTTATTTCCGAATAGAATGTCGCGAACTCTGACTTATTAGGTCCTAATATATACGTTGGAACTGGAACTGGAATGATAAAAAATTAGAATGAATAATGTTAAGTAGCAGTTCACACATGACATAAGTTGGTTATACAAAAGTACATACATACTGAATAAGACCAAATAATGATTTACCTTTAATTTGCTCAGATTTAAACGCTTGCAGTCCTTCATTCGAATCACCAAAGAAATTACCAACACAAAATAAATAATCAAATTGTCCCGATTTCTTGATGACATTGTTGACTCTTGAATACAGCTTGTTGATGTTACCTTCCACATCCCCACAGACCAAGCTACAAATGTGAAAATAATCTGAATAACATATGACAAAGACTGAAAAGAAATTATCAGAATACGGAACATGTACCCCATTCTTGCATGTATTTTCTTCAGGCAGTGCATCATTTACTTAGGAACCAATTTAGGGGAGTAGCCGAGGTGAATTCGTTGAATAAGCTGAGAAAATAACTGAAAACTATTACTGTACTCACATTTTCAGCGATTCGGCCATTGAATGACTTCATACATTCACAATAGAGCTGGGACCGGTGGTTCAATTTGTAGGATATTTACAAGGATACTACTTCGGAATCAGTTCAGTTTTACTTTTATCGTTTAGTAACTCAAATTGAAGTACCTTTCAACTTTTTGCAGACTGAAGTAGATGGACGAAAACTAGAGGCAAACTGGCAAACTCAGTGAACTGAGGTAATTTTTGTGATAAGCTGAAAAAAGTGATAGTAAAATTGGGATTCGGGAACATGGAAAGCTCTAGGCTCTAGATAGGAGAGTACAATCGTTCGCCATTTTGAATCCAACCGCGCCTTTCGATTTCAGCTATCAGCATCCTGATCCACGGGCATGGTTGAAGTCAAAATGGTGGACGATCGTACTTATACATACCTACTTTGATATCAGCGACCGCGGCGGGCACGGCTCATCAGCATCCTTTTATCTGTGTGTGTGTGTGTGTGTGTGTGTGTGTGTACTACTTTCTTTGCTCTAGGTCAAGCTCAACTTAGAACTTACGTTACGCGTGTGTTATCCGAAATACTTGAGGGTTGAGGAGAAGGAAATGATAAGTAAATGTGATAACATCCAACTTGCTGGCAACTAAACTACCTTGCAACGTAGCTCTCGCTTCTTCAAAATCTCGAAGTTGATCTGAAAATGCTTGTGTAATCAGTTTCCTCTCAGATTCTCTTCATTTACTTTGTTTTTCCTCTCCTGTTTACCACTCATCTATCATTATTATGTTATTTCATCCTTTATCTTCTATGGTTCTGTCGAATTCATTTGAATTTTTATGTTAATAAGTACGCTTGGTCTTCCGAATTATCATTTTCAAGTAGTTCATCTGTCGTATTGGGTATGCGGCACTCTTTCACTATCTAAGTATTAATACTTCAACAATAATAGAGAACGTTTACTGCTTTGTGCTTTCGTCATCAAATTAGAGTAATTTACATATTTATTATGATGTCGTGTAAAAGCACATCTATTTTGTACTTTTCTATGCTATCGGTGCGAATTCATTCAGTGCTTGTATTCTGTCGCATGAATACATTAGTTAAATTATTATCGCCGGCATTTTACACCACTATAATGTGAATTTATTTGCGCGCAAGGTAATACTTACATCAGCGTATGTTTCAGATGTGAATTTAAGACACCGCGCTATTTAGAATGGTTAAAAATGGGTTGTGCTTTTCCAAAACCGAGTTCCGCTGGCGGGGATGCGAAACGGAGCATCTTCAAGGTATTATTCTCGAGTCCCCATAATTAGTAATTAGTTTCAGTGAGTCCTCTACTGTTTTATAAGCTTGAATTCTGTATTTCAGGTAGTTAACATTGACCAAGATGGCAATAATCACATTCCAGGAAAAATTGAAGTAACTGCTGACCACATAGTGCTGCACAACAAAACGAAAGAACCGATCTCGTGGCCTATTCGAACGTTACGTCGATATGGATTCGAAAGTAACATATTTAGTTTCGAAGCGGGTCGTCGTTGTCCAACTGGAGAAGGAATCTTCGCATTCCGGTGTGATCAAGCCGAACAACTTTTCAGATTACTCCAAACGAATATTCAAGTAATTCAGTTGATAATATATCTACATGACAATGAATACCTTAAAGATATAAAAAGGCCCTTTCAAATTAGCCTAATTCTATTCCTTGCAGCTCATTATTTTCTCTTTTGTACAGGTAAGTGGAAACCCAACTATCAATCTTGCTGATACTAGTCAGTCTGGGAATTACTTGGATCCTATTGTTGTTCGCTTGGGAAGTGTTGGCAGTACCGGAAGCTGCCCTCCCACTCCTGTTTCTCCTCCCGTGCAGTCAACAACAGTCTACAATTTCGAGGTGAAGGACGCTGAAAAAACATGTAGAAACTCGATGGTAACGACGCCCAAAAGTGCTTCCGCATCTAGTAGTCCTCTGTATATCAACGTACCTACAGGTCCTAACGCAGACCCAAAACCCGATGTATCGAATAATGCGTACATCTGTTTAACGGAGAAAAGTGACAGATGTTATCCTGCTCATTTAACTCTTTCACCTTCCAATGAAGACTTAGGCTTGGAAAAAGAATCTCCGCTCCAATACATCACCCTAGACATGAATAATAAACCTTCTTCCCCGGTGGTGAAAACTCCTACTCCAGATAACGACCGCACTCCAGGATATACTACCATTGATTTTACTAAAACATGGGCTCTTAATCAAAGCACAAAACCAAATGTTCAAAATGATGTTGGATGTCTGAGACGTACCCGACATAATTCAGTGTGGTTTGGGGTCCAGACGGTGCCTCGATAATATCGGAGAAACGCTTCATCACTAACTGGGATTCACAGATAATCCTGATTTTTTTACCTCATGCATTTCAATTCATGGAGAGCTTCAGATATCAACTGATTACTTCAAGAATCAGTTTTATTGGTAACATTTCGAAGAATGGTTCAAGGGCAATTACGGAACGTAAGTAAATTTTGTTGAAAGCCTTCTGAAAATATGACAAACTAAGTTTTTTTTCTTTCCTAATCGGTTCTCAAGGAATTTTGTTCAATTAATTGTTGGTAATTTGTGCAATATAGGGTTATATGTTATTACCATTTAAGATGTAAGTTATCATGCAGTAATACTAAGCTCGTTTCGTATTTTATAATATTCTCAGTACGATCGAAGCCCAGTTTCGAAAGAGACTGCTGCACTTCTTGGGAATCTCCTTACGTGCCATTAGAGATACTTCGTCTCAGCAACATTTGTAACTTTTCGGTGTTTTATATTGATTGTTGGATTGTATTTGATTTGAATATTTTTGTATTTTTGTTCGTTATTTTCAAATCAAATTTTTATTTATTTTTGAATGAACTATGAGTAAAAAATTTGACTTCTATTTTCTAGTCATGAAAACTAAAAATCTGGAATATGTTTTAATAAATGCGTTTTTTGATCTCAGTTTTAGAAACCATTTACATGTTTTCCCCTTTCTTTTCTTTCTTCATTGTTATCATTTATTTTATCTCTTGTTTCGCACAGTTATCGATGTTTGTGAATGTGTTAATTCAAAATCGAGCTTTTGTCTTTATTATGGCATTTTTTGTTTCGTGTGAAGTTGCTCAATTACAAGTGTTCGCCTGCCTTTGAAACACAAAAAATATAATTTTTTAAGTTTATAAATTTGAACTTGAACCAGTTTAGCATTGTAAACTTCGTTCGAGTCAATAAACTCATTACTTTCAATATAAATTGTTACTTTAAAAGCTGAGTTAATTCATAAAGTAAATTACGATTTTCACTCAATTTTTTTATACTTAATCTCAAGTTATTGTTTTTTGCATGTAACCAATTTTATTTATGTTCGTTATTAAGTAAAGTTAATATTGGGGTAGTAATCATGACGTTTATCGGTTGATGTATGTTTGTTGTCACATTGTCATGTTGTTGAATATGTTTTCAGTGTTTTGCTTCTAAGTATTACATAGTAGTTACTGTACATGTAATTTAAATGTGTCCAATCCTGATGTGCAATTCAGAAGATTGCTGGTTGAAGTTCTGTTGGAACACATTTTTAATTCGTTATAATACTTTGATAAAATTTTGAGATAGGTAGTAAGAATCTGAGTGGTCTGTCAGGCTATCGCTGATTTTAGACTTCAACCGGTTACGAACCAGCGATCTAATCTGATGACCTTTTTCATCCGATCCTAAAGATCTGATTTGAGAATGATCTAATCAGTTTCTTTCCTGTTGATCTGACATTGATCTGATCCGACTATTTTCCTCCTATGATTGTTTGTAAGTTCAAATTCGATCCATTTTCTGCAATTTTGATCTGAGTTAACATCGATCTGATATTTTTTATTTTTAGTACCGGGTATGAAATCTATCTAGTTTACGGTAGTCGCCTGATTATCCGATCAGAAAATGATCTAACCGGGTTTTCCTTCAAAATCTACGCCCACCTTTGTTTTAGACTATTATAACTTCACTTTTGAACCTGGAATTCTTACTGAACTTAGGGCAAATATTGATCAGTTTTTGACTTCAGATCACTGAAATTCAGTTTGAACTTATAAATCAATGGTAATTGGTTTGTCTCCTCGCCTATATTAACGCATTCACCTGACAAAAATATAGTGTTGAATAATTAATTAATCTTAACATGTGATATTGATCAGATCAAATTGAAACGGTTCTCTGATTTAAATAGAGTGTTTCGGCTTGATCTGCTTCTGCCATCCTAAACCTGATTTTAATATGGACACTGTTAAGCGTAACAGAACCAAGCGACCATGGCTCACATTATTTTCTGCCCCAATCAACGTCTATTTTTCATCAAATTTTCATAAAAATTGACTCGAAATCAGTAAAATCAATTTTCAACGAATTTACTCAAAACAATATAACTTTTACTTCAAAACACCTATTTTTCATCAAATTTTCTTAACCTGATCCAGACTTACATTTTTTCCCCGCCAGGTCAACGAACTAAATATCATGAATTTTTACTTGTTTTTCTCACTTTTTTCCAACAAGATGAAGCGAAGAAAAAGCTAATAAATTTAAATCGGGTACTCATTGTCATATCTGTAGTAAAAAATTCAAGCATGAAAATAAAAAATAAAAGATCACGATCATTTTACAGGTAAATTTTAAATTTGACAATGCCTAAATTCATTCCAGTATTAATTAATAATTTAAAATATGATTCAAAGATATTTCTGAGTTGGTTATTAAAATTATGTGATGAATATGTGAACAAAAATATGATTTGAATATTATTCCGAAATATAATGAAAATTATAGCACATCTTCATGAAAGTTAAAATAGTTGAATATGAACAGCAATAATATGAGTTAACAAAGTATCTTCGATATAATCAAAAATATATATTATTATATAAATATCCTAAATGCAATGAAGCTAATCTAAATATAAAAAGATAAGATGATATTATGTTCCCAATTACAATGGAATTTAGATGTATTGATACTTCAGCTTTTGTAGGTACAAGTTCAGAAAAATCAGTCATAAATTTAGCAGAGGTTAATAATTGTTTCTGTTCAAAATGTAACAAAGTTCAAGAAATATTTGAAGGAAAATTCTTACCAGTAGATGAAAAGGGAATCCTAAAATATGAAGGTGAATGTAAAAATTGTAGAAAAATACTGAAGAAATCAACGAAAAAATATTTGATTACGATTTAGCATTTGCAATACCTACATAAAAGTTTATAGGCATTTTGAAGTACTCGTTGAGCACTTAGAAAAATTATCTGGTTTTGAGAAATTTAAAGAAATTTGGTCGACTGTAATTTTAGAGATTTTGAGGTTGTTCTTTATGAATATTTGACGTAAAATGATGAAAAATAGGCTCGATTGGGGGAGAAAAAATTTGTCCCAGAATCAGGTTTTGAAAATTTTATGAAAAATATGCGTTGATCGGGGGAGAAAAATGTCAGTCAGAATCAAGTATAATACATACTACTGTTGACAAAATTAAGTTACTAGAATCGTTGGAAGGAGCGTAAAAAGTAGGATTTTTCAAAATTAGGCCCCCGACTCAAAAATGTGCACTCATGTTGAAAATCTGTAAACGCTATGTCATATAGTTTCTACATGGCTCTTGAACTTTGAATCACGTGTTCTCAAAAAACAGATTTTGTCTCTTTTAGTTCTGTTACGCTTAACATCATCCATATGTAATTTTCGGTTTATCTTGAACTAAATGTTGAATACTTGTATCTAACTGTACCTATCTCTGTCGACTGAGTATCCTCATAACTTACAAATGTGCCAGTTTGTTTTACCTCGGTACTTGTACGCGTTGTGCCATATTACAAATACGTGAAGTTACCCAATTTTAATTATCATGTAGGTTTTCACCTAGATTACTGTTTTGTAAACCAAAGTCAGAAATCTTTACTATTTTAGTTAGCTTAGCTTGTAAGTAGGAAAATAATTTTATAACGTTTATGATTGATCTATCAGTTATACGAAATGTTATAAGTTCGGTGTAAAAGCAGCGTATTAAGTTGTAAACTAAAGGTTGTGCTTATTAATCGATTTCCTCGTATCTTTCGTTGATAAATTTTGTGTTGTGATGTTCGGTTGGGCATGTCTTCTGTCGATAGATGTAAATGCTTCCGAGCGTGCATCGATCAAAAAATAAGTCCCATTAGCCTGCTAATAAACTTTTACGTAATTATTAATGGACGTCATTCTCACCCTATCGATGATCACGTCAGATAAACGTCATTTTCGACGTGCGTTGTATGTAACTATCAAATTTTATCCATGTTTGAACTTAGAAATTACTCATCCATCGACCCGTTCATATGTAATCGAATTCTGACTTTAAGTGAGCTGTTAAAAGAAAATCGACTGGCGAGTAAGCTAAATGGCACCATGGAGAATGTGGGTGCTTGAGGCTCGGAATCCTCAATGTTAATCAACGAATGAAACGCTGTAACTTTCAACTTCTAGCCGTTTACCGAAATACTTCTGCAGTAGCTGACGTTAGTGAAATATTTATACCTGATTAGACGATGTGATATTGAACTTCGCTGAATGTCATTTTTGTAAGCGTCGCTTAAACTGATCGTTATTTTAAACGAATTTTTGTATATTTAAATAAATGATACAGGCGATGAAAACAAGTATTATTTCAAACCCTCTGACAACAGATAGAGAATTATTGATAAGGAGTAAAAACTTTATTGCCTTCCTCTTAAAATTTTGTACAATTGACAGTTGCGAGTAACGAATGCAGATAAACACATGAGCAGTTAAAATGAATAATTAAAACATAATATTACACATTGTACGATTAAAAAAAATAATCAGTCTTGGTACTTGTGGATGAGAACAAACGAAGTTAAACAGGAATGTCAGGCCTTGCAATAATCAAATCATGGAATTCTCGTTTGATGACGATGAAACATTTTTTGAACTCAATTCCGCAGCCTTTTGATAACCTAAAATCTAACAATGTACTGCCTTCCATGGTCAAAACATTGGCTTTAAACGTAAGAGTACTTTTACGACGATCGATAGTAGTAATGGTAACCTGGAAAATAGAACAATACAAATTCACATGCAAGGTGATTCGGTAACTAACTGAAATAGAATCCGATCTCATACGGTAAGAAATAATGCAGAACTAATAGAACTTACAACTCCGTTAGAATACGACTTCCACGAGTAACAAAGTTTGTCAATGACAGTATTCAGTCGATTTATGCTCTCCTCGGCAGTAGTCTTCACGAAGAAGCGGGTCATACGTTTGACGAATTTCTGCAGGTAATTCTGTGAAATACAATATTAAGGCATGAAACAATTATTGTAGCGACTAGGCACAAGGCAATGCCGGAAAGCTAATTTTATTTTCTGCATCCTGAAGATCGGGGTTCCTCGCTGAAATAGAGAGCTGAATTTTGCAAGCGATAGTCAGCCTCCACCCAGTATTATTTTGGATAATTTTTGCCCTCAAAACAACGACGTATATAAACGGAAAATACTAGCAAGTTTAGAACGATTTTTTTTTTAAATTTATTAATGATGCAGAAAATGAACATATTTTCCAAAGATTACGGTCGCATTATTCAATTCTACTAAATTCCCCATTGGGACAATTTTTAAACAAATTTCAAAATTCATCACAAAACTATCCGATTTTTCTTGGAAGAGGTGAGCGCGCATAGCAGTCCTACAGACTATATGTTTGGTAGAGCGAATGGCGATGCACGCATGCCCCAGTGGTTCCCCAGACACCCCACTCCTGGCCCCGGAAACTACACTTTCGAAAACCACACCAGTGATCATTAAGGACTAGCAACGATTCTTAAATGCCAACTGAAGAATTTTTAAAACTAGTTTGGATTTTTTTCAACTATTTGAAGACTTTTCCAAACTTGTTGACAACTCGCCAAGACAAAATTCATTTACTCTTCAAAAATGGACCAGGGCTCTTCAAGATATGATTAGTATTTTTTCAAATTTTTCCATACTTGTCAAGAAACTTCAAGCCTCATAGGACCTTTTGAAACTAGTTTAGGACCCTGGAATGCTCACCAACTTTTCAAAACACATTAATGCCATTTTATCTCTAGATTCTATTTAAAAAACCCTTCATGACATTCATGAAGATATTCTCTCATACTTACAAGACATCTTGAGACTTGTGTAATGTTTTCTCTGACTTGTTCAAAATTCTCTCAAGACTGTACAAGAACTCGTTCAAAACTCTTCCTGACATGAAAAATACTCAAGATTCTTTTTAACTGGATTAGAAATTCAAGACTAGCTTCAAACGTATGACCCCCTCCCCCAAGACGCTTCTCGACTCCATCTACACTAGTTTAAAATTCTTCCAGCTTAGATCAAAGACTTGCGAAGACTTTACAAGATTTGCTCAAACCTGTCAAAACTTTTCCATACTAGTTCAAGACATCGAAAGTTCTAACTTTCCCGCTAGTAAACTATTTTTTGAAGCAACTTCAACTAAACCTTTTTTTTATGGAGGGGGGGGAGACGCTTATTGTCTTTATGAGTGCCAGCGTGTAGCTAACGATGGTTGAAAGTTGAGGGAAAGAAGCGTTACCGTATGGTTTCCTGCTAGTTCTTGTGGTTTAGATAAAACCCAGATTATTATGAGCGGATTTTCGATTTCTGTAAAGTTGGTACGGGATACCTAGTTTTGATAGAAGATAAGAACCAAGAACAGTGATTAGGAAAATGGATTCAAACCGATTTTCCGTTTTCATGCTGTATAGCATAGTTCATCACATACATTTAACCGATTTTCTGCAAGGTGGATTGATTCGAGGTTGTCAGGAATCGAGTTCACCTTCTAATAGAGATATAATCTTGATGCTGACAATCTACATTTCGAACTCAGAGAACCTTTGAAAACTAAGACACAAACCAAACAAAAAGTAATGATATTGAATTTAGATTAACCGCGATGATATACAACAGTCAAAGATTAAAGTTATATGGACCTGACCGTGAGGCATGAAGCCTCTCAGGTAATGTTTCTGATACAGTACTCGACTACTCCTACCGTCCGACAAAATGTTGCCCTCCTTCTTTGAAAGAATACAAAGTATACTCAGCTAGCAGATAAATACTGTCCTCCTTTGAAAAAATACTCGGTATATTCAACTAGCAGATCAACACAACGTTGTGAACAACAAAATCTAATGTAAAATCCTGTTTTTAAATAGGTGAGACGTTATCAGATTATTCACGAGAGATACTACACCAGTGCCACGCTGCTAACACCGATACCTCGTGACAGCATTCATACAAACTGGTGTCGCCGACATATCACAGTAATACCGTTCTCAAAGCGCAAATTATTTCACGTTAAATTTCATTCCAAATGACGAAGAATATGTGAATATAAATCACTTCGCATATGAAAGAAGCGTAGGAACATGAGGGAAGGAAGTTTTCGCACATTCTCGATCATCTTCATTTCCATTTGTACGTAACGTATTTCAAATACTACAATCGAGCTGGAAATCCCCCCCCCCCACCGCCACCCACAAAGTCGACAAACAATGCAGCCGTTCACTATGGTTGGGGAAGAAAACATAGGACGATTGAAACTGTTATATAACCTACGAGCTATCATCTCGCAATCAACTCGAAAAATACTCCATTTCAAACAAATCGAATGTACGATCCGAAATATCATGATAGGAGAAGTCAAAACTCTATACCATATTCGACGAAGTCGACTGCGACACCAACAACTGAGTAGAAACCAACAGGTCATCTATTTGCGTCGGCTGGGAGAATGAGATCAATCCGATGTCACCATTCTGGTCTGTAAACTTTTTCAGTCTCGATTCTTCGGGTTGCGAGTAACACAATTTCACGTCGGGATTACGATATTCTCTGCTTTCGACTGCGTGGTCCACGACATCCATGGGTGCTAATTCAAAAACCAACATTGATAAAATTCGACGAACTTGAGAACCAAAAAGCTGAGATTGCTAACGATTAATACACAATTACTGAGTTGATGCAAGAGGAGCTATTCAAATATTAATAAATCGGAATACTGGGAAACGAACACCGTACGATGGGTTATAAATCAAGCTTATTTCTAAGTACAGTTTTATATATAAAGCGAAAAGTTTTACAACCAACACAACACCATGCACACAACGAAAACAACTACAAACTTTTCTTTGGTAAACAAGCTTTATGACTGTAGGCTATCACATTTCACACCGCTTTCTACCAAAGTCAAGTTAGAAGCATAATTCTATAAGGCTTAGGATTGGACTGCACAGCTGCTTTCTTTTATATAGCTCCGCTAACGTACTTCATTCTAGGTCTAAAAGCTAAATAGTTAAACATACATACAAACAGCGAGGAACAACACTAACGCTAGGTAAAACATCAACGGAGGTAAATCGATTACCGCGCTATGAAATGCTCTTTATTTGATCGACGAAGGCAAGTACACGTTGAGACTGGCCAGAGATGACAGAATATAATGACAAGATACCGAATAAACCTGAGTGTTACAACAATACCGCAGGTGTCACTCAGTACCTGACATCATATTCTACGCTCATAATCGTTCTTCGGAGAACCCATCTAACATTATATTATTACGACGGAAAATAATACCAGACACCAACTTACATTCACTTCGAAAATCTTCGCGATACCATCGATGGTCCTTGATCTGCATCAACGTATACCTGAGACCAGGATTAGGAACCAAGATTCTTCTGATCAAAGACAAGGCTAACGTACTGATCTTAGACCACGGCGTTGTCTGCATGTACTTGTTCTTCTTCCACAAAACGTATTCAGCAACATCGGCAGTCGGTTTATCCCACGGTAATTCTGCGAATAATTTAAATTCCAAAATTAATCTAGTTGCAACGAGTCAAACTTACAATCCAAGACAGTGTATAGATCTATACGAGATGCGGTTACAACTGGCTAAATCAACTTCATTACTCTGTAATACTGTGCAAAGATGGAGTTCGAAATCGATGTTCTTAATAGTTGCGATAACTTTGGTATTTAGCTTAGGTATTTCATACGTCAAACCTACAGCTCGAATACCAAAGATACCAACAATATTCGCACGAAAATAAGGCTGCAGTTCACACCGTTACTGTGGCAGAAAAGCATTTCCGGTAGGTGACATTCATAGCGCATTTCAATGACGAAAATAATAAAGCTATAATTCTGCATCAAATCGAAGAAAAAGCAGAAAAATAAAATGCCAACACAAACAGCACAATAGCGATGACTAAAATTATCGACAACGGTATGGTACAACATTAGAAATTAGCAAATTAAACAAACCAAAACACAGGTCAATCAGATTTCAAAAACAGATACAATGAATCAGTTGCAAGTCACACGGGTTTCAATTAATAACCACAGGGGAAAACCATGGTTGTCGCCTTCTTGTCAAATCGAGAAAAACGAAACAGAAAGTCTACAAGGCCATTGGACTCTCCCCTCCCCCCAATCAGCATAGAAATGTTTCAAAGTTCACTCCAATTATGACAATCCATGTGTTTGCCTGTGCGACTTATCAAGCACAAAGACCAATAATATGCCTTCTGTTTCATAACTGGATACACTAATTTTCACAAACAAGGTGATCAAGCTGGGTTTCCCCTAGTAGTCTTCATTCAACACAAATTACATATTAAAACCAACATTAGCTTAAACACAAATACATCATACATCCTCTCGCAGACACAACTCGATGTCCGATCGGCGAAATTTTCTGCCAGGTTCAACAAGTTAAACATCACAAATTTTATGAAGTTCTCTTTCCAACTGACAAAGCTAGCAGGGCAAATTTGTACTCACCAAAAATGCTAACTATGCCCTCTGGCTGTTCGAGCCCAAGAGTCTTAGGAAGTTTAAAGCAAATCTGGAAAATGCTTAATGATTACCAAGTCAGAAAGAGCACAAGAGTTCCAGAGCATCTTGGGTAAATTTGAACAAGGAGTCAACTACTGCGAGTCCTAAAAAAAATTCTAAGTACGACACACTCGCCGACTGATCCAAGAGAATCTTCAAGACTAAATCAAAAAAGCATCTCTAAGAAGTAGAGAACACCTTTAAGAGAACATTAAATAAGTTTGAAAGTGCCGAGTTTCAAGAAAAACTGGAAAAGTATTAAATCAGTTTTGGCAAACTACAAAGAAATTCTGAGGAAAGTCAAGACTCTTCGACAATTTTGAAAGAGTCTTACAGGGTCTCCGAACGAAGCTTGGTAGTTTTAAAACAGTCCGAAAAAGTCTCCGACGTGTCGTGAAGAATCATCAATAAAATACCGAGCCGAGGCTCTTTCGACACAAGCCGGAAGATTGTCAATGTCCGCAATAAGGATGGTTCCCCTGAAATTGACAATTTTCAAATCGTATAAGCCATGCCAACGCGGAAATAGAGCCGCACTTGAAATTTTCTTCAGAGCGAAAAAATTGCTACGATTTTCACATGAACTAATTACAACTCGAGTTGTGTCGTTTTGCAAGGCCGGACGGCGGAATACAAAAATATCACTAAATCTACAAATTGTAGCTAAAGTATACAATCATACAATAATCTGCCGGTTTTCGAAATAAGAAAAAGAACAGCAAAGGCGCTAAGCAATGCCGAGCACGTGCCACTCGGTACAAGCATTACATTCAAAAACTACAAAATAAAGACATTAATAAACGTTCATTAATTACCTCCTGACAGCAGAGCGACGAGTACAATCCCACAAGACCACAAGTCAGCAGGTTCGGCAGCATACGCTTTATCTAAGACTTCTGGAGCAACGTACGGCAAAGTGCCACATCGTTTTTCTAACAATCTTTCCTTAAGAAGAAAATAAGCACGTGTGACTCGACTACGGTCATTCAATAACGTATTTTTATGGAAACCAAATCAAAATAATTACTTTTTTTCCAACTCGGAAAAAAGTGGCCATACCGAAGTCGCTAATCTTCAAATTTCCAGAGCCATCTAACAACAAATTCTCTGGTTTCAGATCACGATGAGCGATTCCAACATTGTGTAAATATTCCTATTCAACAATGAGCCACTGACATTAAAAACACGCTGTATGTTGAATTATCAAAAATCGATTACATTACTTACAACGCCGGAAATAAGCTGACTGAAATACTTCTGAGCTTCGACTTGAGACATACCCACATCTGGCTCTAGAGAAATCAACAAACAACTAGAATAAAACGAGCTTGACATTCAATATACTAACTAGGAGGTACAAGAGACGATCTATTCACCTTACACTAACCAATTCGATCGAACAGTTCACCACCGGAAGAATACTCAAGAAACATGTACACGTAGTTCTGGTCTTGTCGTTGACCATAATAAGTGATAATATGAGGATGGCTCAACTTCTGATGAATAATGGCTTCCTTTCTAACTGAATCTCGAGCGCTCGGGTGTTTGATCAAGTCTATTATTTTCATCGCAACAGCGGATCCAGTGTTTCGATTTATTAACAATTTCACCCTGGAACAAAATTGTCATTCGTCAGACTAACAACGAAAATAGCAGGACCAACACGAACTTCGAGCAAAATGTGACTTACTCGCCATAGGAGCCTTCTCCCAGAGTTTCCATGACAGTCCATCCTTCTACGAATTCAGTCATAAATAGGTCGAAATAAAAATACGTAGGTAGTAACAAGGCTGAAATATAAAAGTATAAAATCAAAAAACCAGATACATACCAATTCACAACTTCTCAGTTTTAGTCGATGACAGACATCAGCTGACATGAATGTGCCCACCGGGTACCATTCAGTATACACCGACAGATATATAAATCATAAATGTACGTCATATTAATCGGTAAATTTTACAATTTCGAAAGAAACAATTAAAAAATACGGACACTCGTGGGACGAGCATCGGCACGTGGTCACTACAGAAGGTCGAGGGCACGGTCAGCGAACACTAATAAATAGGAAAGCTGCGAGATCCGTATTCCAGATTCAGAAATATTACCGATCTCCATGCTAATTCGGAAAAAAGCAACCGAACTCAGAAGTTAACTGAGTGCAGTTGAAAAGAGAACCACATGTGACAAAATATAGCGGGAAAAAGTCCACACTGATAGAAGAAGTTGGACGCATGAAAACACCGAAGCACATATAATAATAAGGAATAAATAGATGACGTACTTGTTCTTCTCCGTACAATATTATAATTAGAGCGTTCAAAAAGCGAAAATAGTCAAAATTTCACTGAAATCGGCACATTTCCAACGGCCGAGCACGCGAGAACAATTGAAAATCAATAAAACACTTCTCCGATTTGCAATGGATTTGCGAGTGACGACTGCGACCAGCGAGGAACACAAACACATCACACCACACCACACCACATCTACAGCGGCTTCCTGACGTCACCAAAGTTATAATTTTGGGCTGTGGATGTGGTCCAGATGTGGTCTGTCGGTCTGTGGAACGGAAGAGGTCTGCAGTGTTGCAATGTAAATCAAAATAAATCTTCGTTCTTCTTATTTGCAATAATTTGTATCATAGAATAAGTATAATAGAAACAATAGTAAGAATTTAAATAGAGATTTTAATTACTAATAATCAGGAAATAAGTAAATTAATTGAGGTGAAAATTCTCAAATGAAGCGAAATTTAAATTATTATCACATAATAATAAATTATAGTGTATTCTTGAAGGTAGCACTGCAAAAATCAATGACGACTGATTTTTGATATCACAAAAACAACGACGAATATAAACAGAAACAAATTACTCTTGGACGGTCCGATCCTGTTCGGATCTGATACAAAATTTCCAAAGTTGAAAATGTTTCTACAAACAGAACTTCCTTTTGAATTTATGTTTCATCCTCAATTATTTGTTTTATACCTGCTTCAATGACGACTAAAACGTTACAATGTCTTGCGAACTGAGGACATTTGCAAAAATTGTTGAATTGGATAAAATCAAGCGGTTTTTCTTCGCTGGTAAGAACTTTTTTTTGTATTGTACTGTTGAACTTGAAAACCTTTAGCATACACGCAGTCTGTAAGCAAAATGCGGAAGAATACTATTTCAGCTATATCATTGGATCATGGTTCTGATATTCGTGTTTCAGTTTAGCTCATTCCGTTTCCTCCCAATTTCTATGATTAATATATAATCAATCTTTATGTGTCTTCTCGCTGATTTCTCAGGTATTCTGCTTCTAAAACTGTGAATTTTGTGACCCTTTGTTTTCATATTTTCCACAGGAAATGAAGAAAACTGGCTTCAGAAATGTGTTATCTCATTTTCTCCAGCTCGAGACATTCTTGCTATTGCATATTGCAATAAAATGATTGTTCTGGAATGTAAGTTTTACAGGATCTCCTTTGATAATAAATAGGAATATAATCTGATTTATCATCAGCGTTATAATATTACTGGGATTCACGTTTCAAAATGTTTGATAGCGAAATGGAGTTCAATTCCTGAAAACGAAATTAAGACCACGTATCATATTGTGTGGCAGGGCATTCCTGACAAATGTGAAAAGTAAGTAAGCTTGACCACCTTCACTTCTAAACATTCTAATATGAGGACTAAAATCAATCGACTTTCGATTCTCGATTCTTAGAAAATTAATTTTCTGTATATTTCAGAGAGATGATAAAGTCAGTCCTATGTTTACCTATTTCAATTTCGAAAAAAAGAAAGCAAACGCAGACAACTCCAGATTGGACGTGTCTCGTTGTTGGGTGCACATCTGGATACGTTCGTTTTTATACAGAAGTAATTACGAAGCACCGTAAATCACTTCGTTAAATATCAGTTTCTTTCATGGGCATCGAAATACATAGATACATTCATGTTTTCAGATGGGGTCGTTATTGCTGTCTCAACAGTTGCATGATGAATCAGTTCAAAATATTATGACTCAGTCGTCACTGTTGTCTCAGTATCATAACAAAGCTGAGAAAAACGAAGATCTTCATATATTGTATAAAACGGTTGTTTGTTCAGTGATAGGATTTGTGCTATTAAATTCGCTGAATGCTTGCAGAAATCAGTTAGCCCGAGGTATGACTTTTTATATTGAAAAATAGCACGAACATTTCGGCAACAAACATTCAGTTTTGGTGTACAATCGTTCTTCGATCTGTTTGATTTCTAGTTGTTGGAAATCGTGTGTAACCCGAGGTCTTAAAAGTTATTCTTTGCTTATTTCAGTGCAAGCCAACATGGGCGAAGTGTTTCTTTCTCCATCCTTAACATATAAAAAATGGGCGTTTTCCAATCAAGAGAAAATTCGTGGTTGTGCAGTCGCTGGCCCTGTGCCAGTTAATATGTTCGACCATTTATTCACGGCCTCCCTCTGCGGCGGGTTTAATGCAAAGTAATTTGTTGTTTTTTATCGGTATAGGATTTTCATTTCATTTTGATGATTTATGATCTTATCGTGTGTTCGATTTTACATCCGATTTGCTCGTCACCTATTAATTTACTGTGACCATATTTCAGGTACCAGAATAATCCTCCTCATAGTCAATTATTCGTAGCAGTTGGTTCGAAACCGTTTATAGGATTTCATTATGCTTTTGAAAACGAGCCGCAGCCTATACTTTCTGAACTTACGAAAGCTGTAGCTACCAAGCTGAAGTCAGCAGTTCCGTAAGTTCATTGATTTTACAGTCGGTATAAAAGAAGAGTGTATGGATAATTGTTTGAATATTAATCTATTCCAATTTCACTTGAATTACAGAAATTGGTTGTTGGGAGGAATGCGACCAAATTCACGGCCAGTAGAGAAAAGTATGGAACCAGCTGAAGAAATGGGTTGCAGGTAGAATATATAAATTAAGTTAAAAACTAAATGTAATAATTTACCAGTAGGAGTAAAAAAAAAAGTCTGCATGCCAAAAACTTGACCACTGCGTAGTCTACTGGTCAAAAGAATCTCCTGGATCTAAGACATACAGCACATAGCTAATCAAGCAAACAAGTTGATACATTGATTAGTTGATCAAATGATGGCCTGGCAGACAGATAGGCTGATTGATTGACTGATTAAGAAATGATGTGATAGATAGCTAGATTAACTGCTTAATTTCTTGATGAATAGACTGATTGAAGAAGAAAAAATCGGTCTTTCAAAGAAATTTACAAATTTTCATTATTTCAGATTCGGATTGTCTGATGAAGGCCGATTCGGAACATCAATAACCATGTCCCCGCTTGGTGACACAGCCGCAGTTACCGATAATTTTGGGCGTATTTCAATTATTGATTTAAGTTACGGTGTAGCCGTCAGGCAAGTATTTACAATAGAAGACAAAACTGATGAATATTTTAGTTTTTTCTAATAACACGCGTTGCCTTGAATACAGTGCACTGAGTGACTATGAGTTCAGATATGATTGCAGTAGTTAGAGGGCTACGATTTCAGTAAAATCAATCTGAAAGAGTAAACCTCTATTCTCTGTTTTATCGGTTGTTTTGGGTGGGGTATGATTTATGAAATTTCAATTTATACTTGTCTGAACTAATCGGATCTTTGTTGCGTAGAATGCTGAAAGGGTTCCGTGATTCCCACTGCGGTTGGTTACTAGTCGAAGAAGATGTCGATAATTCCCGTGGGATCAAGCGTAGAGTCGAATTTCTTGTTATTTGTATTCCTAAGAAAGGTTTAGTGGAAATATGGACGATGCAGTTCGGTGCCAAAGTTGTTTCATTCAACGTTGAAAAAGACGGAAGGTAAATGAAAAGCAATTTGAAAATGAAATTTTTCATGTTGAATTTAATGCTACCGAATATGACATAAATAATTGGATTTTAGTTCTCGCGTAAGAACGAGAGACTGTGTGCTATTAACTGAATTTCTAACCATTGTCATGAAAGGAACGCATTCTCAGGTTAATTGAAATCAAATCTTTAAATGCAGGTTACTGAATTCCAATTATGGCGTGATCGGTTTGTATGATGGCAAAAATTACCACAACTCTTGTGTTTACGTAGAATCATCTGGTAAACTAAAGGAGATAAACGTTCCGTTTTATTGTTGCCTCAGGTAATATTTCAACTTCGTTGGTGGTTGAACGATCCTCTATATAAAAATCTCCCAAATAATTCAT
This sequence comes from Acanthococcus lagerstroemiae, assembly GCA_031841125.1. NCBI lineage: Eukaryota > Metazoa > Arthropoda > Insecta > Hemiptera > Eriococcidae > Acanthococcus > Acanthococcus lagerstroemiae. The sequence goes on from CM063107.1 coordinate 71,430,034, forward strand.
GAACAGGGGCCGATGCTCCTGGACGGCAAAGAGGGCAACTGCCCCAACTAGAGAAGAGTATTGACTCTTCACAAATGGTAACATCATACAGTCTCAATCAAACCTGTTACGGTCTTCTTAAAGAGTTTCAAGGAATCGTAAATAAGTTGAAAGTCGTAAAAGAGTCATAATGAGTTTTAAACAAATCTAAGAGTCTTACAAAGTGTTCCAGTTTTCGAGGATACTAAATGAGTCTTGAAAAATTTACCTCCAAAAGTGAAGATTCTTAATCAAGTTTGGAAAAATCCGGAAGAGTTTTCAGCAAGTCTGGAAGAATCATAAAGAGCCTTGAACGACTCTCTAGCGATTTTATGAAAAAGTGGTAGAGAACATCGGCTTGTTTTCAACAGTATGGAAGAATTTTTATTAGTTCCCCTACTCATGATGAATCGTAAAAGTCTGGAATAATCTTGAACAATGAACAGTGAGTTTTGAAGAAGAGTAATAAAAAGTCATGAACTAGTCGGGTAGAGTCTTGAATGAGTATGGTAGAGTCGTAATTAGTTTCAGAACGTCTTTTAGAGTCTCAGAAAGACCTTAAATTGCTGTAAAAGTTCATAAAGATCTTGATAGTAAGAAGTTTAGCTAACAGAACCAGTTTGAAAAGATTGAAGGGAGTAGAAGATCCTTACATGAGCCTTAATTATTGAATAATTTTAGTTAGTATTGAGGGTTGCTCGTACCCTCGTTGAGAAAAAAAATTAGAATGAACTTCGGATATTTTCCGAAAATTGTCGCCAATTTGAGAATCTAGTGAGTCTGAAAAATTTGTCGAAGGCATTTTCATTTTCGAATTCTACAAGAAAATAGTCCACAGTACACGTTCAAAAGATGACATGCTTCTCTATTATCTGTTCGCTCAATTATCATCGTAGAGGCGAGAAAATGTTCGAAGTACTCAGGACTGGTAGGGATTGATGAAACGACAATTATTCTTAATTTGAATTACTCCTCTGGGGATGGCTCCCTGGATCCGCTTCTGTTCATGAATTTTTCAGAGTGTTAGCTCCGTCGGAAATCCTTTTGGGTCATTACTTCCTTCATGTGAAAATATGATTTCGGTTTCCTTCTTCATTTTTAGCACCAAAAATAACGATAAAGCGCGAGATATCCACATGCTGAAGAACATGCTGAAAATACTGAAAGATGAGCAGGACCAATCAGATAAACTAGTCCAAGAATCTGTAAATTTAGCTCAACATTTGAAAACGACTGAAATTATTAAACAAGGAGTAGAATCCTTATCTTCCAATAAATTCATATCGGCCCGTGTTCTATCCGCATTCCTCGAGGCTCTCAAGGAGAGACTTGTTTCAGGTAAATTTCGTACTCGATTACTTGTATCACGGCAATACATACTATTCCGCAATTATTCTACCTTGTATTTTCCGTCTTACATCGTAGAAACGAACTTACTTGAAGACGAGGATGCTTTTTACCAAAATGTAGAATGCATAGGACGCTTAACCAAATTCTATCAATTCCTTTACGATATGTACCAGTTACCTCCAGACTACTCTGCTGTAGTCGATGATTCAGAATACTTGAATCAGGTAAATTCGAGCTATGTATTGTTACTGCTTCTTTCCTGCATCCAATTAGCTGTAATGGTGTCTGAACTTCGAAGTTCTTGCTTGCGACTAAATTCATTGAAATTTCGTAATTACATTTTGGTGTTACAAATACTGTAATTTTTTATGTTTTCCTCAACATTAAACTTACACGCGAGGTATTGCACTTACTAGTCAAATTTGCAAAATTGAAGCGGTAATTTTAAATACAAATACGTTATGCACTAGAAGAATGCAGATGATTTTTTAGTTTCGCTCTTGTTAAAATTTTCTCTCGTGTAACCTGCGTATTTTGTTCTTTGTCGATAGCAAGTCTGTGATATTTTATGCATAAAAGAAGCCGAGCTCGATAAGCTAATGACTCTGTTACCAACGTCGAGAAACAAGCAGAAACGAGTCATGTTTACCGAGAATGTGTCGAAAAACAAAGATTTCTCTATGTTTCTAGCATCTTTTGAAAAGGAAACCGTCATTCAACTACACCAAAATACTCCTAATGAAGTTCTGGATAAAATTAGTGAGATATTTCATGCATAAATTAAAATTCACTAAATCTGATTTTTGTGTTAGGTTTACTAATGTACGATTCGAATTACAGGTGATTTACTCTGTAGCGGTATAATGTACGGTAAATGTGAATTTGGAGAGTGGGCAAAAGCCTGTGAAGAGTGTCAAATCGACCAAGCGGATTTACTTTCTCTGGTGTTTCGGTATTGGCTGCACAAACCTCTCAGCATTACTATGGTTCGAGAAATGCTGAATTTGTACAAAATTATCAAAACTGTCCTACTTGTTAGCAGAAATGAAGGTGGGGGAATTCATTTAATTTCTCAGTTGCGTATAAATTCAGAATTCGAATGCATTCTAAACTTGTATCATCTTACAGATACCAAAACAGACTGGCGGAAAGTTCGTTTTCAGTTGGCAAACAGTGAGTGTCCGTTGACTGCAATCACCGCGGCTATCGTGTGTAGAGCAATTTCTGCAAAAATTCAAAATCATCAAATACGCGGTAATTTTTGGAATTTTGGTTTAAATTTGACTTATCTACTCTGCTGTATCATAAAAACTTGTATTTTGTTGGACAGATCAAAATATGGATGAAAATATTTTTGAAAGTAGTGAATTCGATTTTGAAATTAATGCCAGTGCTGGTTGGGAAACAGTGACACAAGAAGACTGCGATTGGGATATTCTTATCAGTCAATTAGAAGATATCACATTTCTTGATTCAGCATTGAAGTATGTTTATTTCCTATATGAAAAGTTATTGATACTGCCCTCGTAATGTCGTCACGAAATGTAACCGAATGCCGGATCTCGAAACCTGCTACCATTTCAGTCAACTTCTGACTACTCGTAGATATCATTATTGGTGTGTCACAGACCTTCTAGTCTATGGTGAATCAATAGGTGCTAGCGCTGCAAAAAATTTTCTGGAATCGAATATCGATTTCCCAGTTGACACGAATGCATGTACTGCTCCGTGTTGTAGTGTAACATTGCTAGTTGAACCTAAATGGTGGTCCCAGCTTTCGATACTCGAGAGTTACATACAGCAGAAGTTATTTTGAAACAAGTAACTCTTCCTAATTCATTTTGTTAAGCGTAAGTAACTTAATTTTATTTTTTGTCAGGTACCGGCCAAAACAATTACCGGCTACATTATTTTGCGTTCCGTACGATGCCCCAAATGTTGTATTATCCTCGATACTCAAACATGGAAAAGGTTTTCAATATTTTAATTAATTTAGAACTATTACTAGACTAGTCGTTAACGATTAATACAATATTGAAAAGATCTTGGTCTCCATAATGTCATGTCAGTGACGGATCCAAAGGGAGAAGGCGCTACGAAAGTCTGTTAATATGAACATATTGTAACTAAGCCTGAGTTGGTTCAAGGTCAAGTGTGTCTTGACTCGATGTAAGTAACTCGTGTCAGTCTGAATCCTAACCAAATGAGTTCATTGGACTCTGCATATAAATTTAAGAAGTGTAAAAATGTGTTCACGAATTCGAAAAAATTCCAAATGAGTTATAAAAGAATCTTAACTGAGTCTGAATAAGTTCTAAGATTATCTTAACAGAATCTGTATAAGTTTTCAGAGTGATCACTCTTAATGAGTCGTAACAGAGTCTGATTGAGTCTCATCAAATTCTGATGGCGTTAGAATGAGTCTTGAGCGAGTCAGAATGTATAAGAAGTTCAAGTGAGTCTTATCAGTTCTGAAACAGTCGGAATGAATCTTATGAGTCTCGACAAAATTCAAACGAAGCTGATGAATTCGATCTGATTTTAATAGAGTCTGGATGATTCATCAATGTGTAAGGCAAAGTCCTTACGTATTCTGAAGGAGTCCGACCAAGTAGTAGCCCAAAGGATTGGCGTATTCTTAACGAGTTTAACAAATCTCATTTTGTTGTCAAAAGGCATCTTAACGAGGCTTGACGTAGTCTGATTGAGTCTGAACAAGCTTTGACAAATTTTGAATGAGATTTAACCGGTCTGATCTCTAATGAGTTTTACGAATCCTGGGAAAGTCTGAATAAGCCTTGACGAATCATTACAGAATTTAGATACGTCTCAGTGGAGCCTCAATGAGTCTTGTAGCATCTGAATGAGTTTTAACAGAAATTGAATGAGAACTCTATTTGATAGTCTTAAAGTCAAACAACTCTGAACTAAATTTAAATATGAATCGTAAACGAAGCTCGACAAGGTGTGCTTGAAGTCTGATCGAGTTTTTAAAAAGTCTGGATAAGTTTTGAAGAAGTTTGTTGACTTTTACGAGCCCTAAATTAGTCTGGATGAGTTTTGAAAGAGTTTAATAAGTTTTACGAGTTTTAAGAACGTCCAAATAAGTTTTGAAGCGAACTGGAATGAGCCTTAATCTGTCGTAACCGACACGGCATGGTTCTTCAAAGAATTAAAAATGAAAAAATAAATAATTATCGCTGGTTTATTTTGAATAATCCTAGTTCCAATTTTACGTTTGTTTTGTGAATGTTGAAAAAATAAACAGTACGCGGATTTCGGGTTTCTTTTGACTGTAGCACATGAAAATCAATTAGAATAGTAAACCATAAATAGAATTATTTGTTTGTTCCGAACAAATAATTTATTGCATTTGCAGATACTTTGACAACAGCGGATAAGTCCTAAAAAAGTTACCGGGAAAATGCTATGTGCTATTTTGATATTGGCCCAATGTTTTTATTACCCTTCGAAAATGTATCATTTCTCTGCTCTCTCTCTACTAGCTACTACAGCAAAGTTGTACAACTGTTCTGTATTGTTTGTTACACTCCTGCCCTGCTATCTTCAGCGAGTTCAGAATCTGTCTTCAATAGTACTTTTCCATTTTACTGGTTTTTTCAACACTTCCATTATGTTACAGGATCAATATCAGAATACGTGGCCAGGTGGATCGTTGGCATGGGTTTGAATCCAGAATTTCTGCTACAGAACGACGTGAACGCTCCCAACACCGAGAGGTTCTCGCCCAAAAAATCGCTGTTAGGTGTTCAAGAAGGAATCGCAATTTCAGTGGATCCTAGTTTTGAAGCGAAACCGATGAGGCCTAATGAAAAAGAAGTACTTGATTTGCTGGAAAAATTGTTGGCAATCTTCCCGTACAGTCTGAATTCGAATTCTTTACTAGCTAATTTGACCTGGGAATACTTTATAGCGTGGAAAAGCATGATACATGATTTAAGACCACTAGAAGCAGCTATCACAACTTTGCAACTTATCCGTTGTCCTCATATTAAACATGGTACGACTTCACAATAGAAAGTACTATTACTCAATAACAGCCTTAAGTAGAAAACGCATAAAGTATTTTGTATTTTTGTATCATCAGTATGAAACCTGTATCTGTTGCGTATGATACATTTTTTGATTCGTGAATTTTATCTGAGATTGTATATGTATAAAGAATGAGTAATATTGTGACGAAGTCATGTAACGAGTTGACAATTTTGGTTCTAGGTTGTTGTTTTTTGATTTGGTCTTCCCACTTGTCATTAATATGCGAATCAGCTAGTCGTTTGGTCAACAAAGTCGGTAAATTGCCAAAGGATCGTCTCTGTAAACAGGATACTGGCATTTCGGAGCAGAACTTCACCCAGTTTCTGGGCTTGTGGACGAAATTCATGGATATTTTCATAGAGGTACTTGTATGATCCTCGCATATTTGAAACAGACGTGCTCATTTCGAGTTTCTTACCAGATTAATCGGTAAAATAAAAGCTACGTACAAATGTGATTCTTGCAGGCTGTGTTTGAAATGGAGGTTGTCCCGAAGCCCATATTTAAATACGAACCCCTGTGGGACAGCCACGCATTCTCACCGAAAAATGCTGTTCCTCCATTCACCGAATTGGCCGCCAAACAGAAGCCCTCGAATCAAGATCTTCTGTATTTATTGTCTCAGTCGGCTCGCACATTGTACTTCTTGACTTCGTTCCCGATTAGAATAACGCATCCACTTGAATCGTTGTTTCCATCATCGGTATTATCATTTTATTACTAAGTGAAGTAAAATATTGAAATAAATATCAGTAGGCTTCTAAACGGGACAACATGTTTTGCTTAGATCACCGAACTGTTATTTCTGAATCTTCAATCGGAGGAAACGTTGTACCATCCAAACCCTGATGAAAAGATCATCGTTAATCGTTGCAGTTTTTTGAAAAAGTTGATTACCGCAATTGTGAATGAAGTTCTGAAACCGTATGTGGAGCCGAATGACGCTCAGGTTGTTCTTCGATGATTTAATTCTAAAATTCGAACATTAGCTATGTTTTTACCCTTACAATATTGTCTATTTATCTTCCATTCAGGTATCCAAACGTGTGGATCTATTAAAACCATTCGTGGATTGGATGAGTAGAGTATTTACGTTAGCTCGTGATTGGTCTGTACCTGTAGACTCATTGAAACGCCACCAAATATGTGAATTGTATATGAATGGATATGATCGTCTTGCCGAAGAGGTTGGTAATGATATCAGAAGTGAATTTGAAAACACGTGTTTAAATCAAGTTCTAAGTTCCAGCTTAAATGTGGTCAAAGTGGTAAAACACTGACTTTGGAATATGTGTAATGCAATGCCAAATAGTTTCGGTGGGGGGAGGGGGAGATTGAATGTTACTCAGGGATATTTAAACGTTGCTCCCTTGCAACTATGAATTCGATAAATGTGCGAATCGAATTTTAAGATATTGCGAAAGCTAAGTTACAGAGATGAACACATTGATGATTCATTACAGATAATTCCGTCTGTGAACGAGAAAGAACAATTAGTGCATCAGTTAATGACAATTCTTGGGCTGCGAGTAAAAACACTTTTGAAAAGTAATGTAAGTTACTACTCCAGCTTCAGTCCTGCAGTAACTACTTGGATCGAAACACTTGTAAGTATTACACCATGTAAATACGAGGTTTGCGGTAGTACATTTTCTAATTTTTGCTCTCAACCCGAGCCCAGGAATCCGTCCTTTCGAGCATTACCTCAGAGACGTCGGGGAGGCTATTAGGGCTGTCTTAGCCCTCTTCATTTCTTGCCGAAAACCCGGCCTAGGTCGAAGTGTAGCGAGTTGCTCGTGGGCTCGAACCCGGGACTTCCGGATTCTGAGACCAGCGCGCTATCCACTCGGCCACCAGACCCCTAGTGCGTTAGTACTTGAAGGGAGGTGTATTAGTCGCCGTCCTTTCTCACACTCCTTAACTTAATTGTTACAGGGTGATCGGGTAACAGCTGCTGTGAGTATCAATGATTCCTTACAGTTAGTGTTAGCTATTAATCATTTAACATTAGAAAGTGGCAAAGATATGCATCTCGTTAACTTGCTGTTGGACTCATTGACTGCGATAAACGGAAGCGAACGTTAACCACTGTTTATTCTTCCATTATTATTATTATTATCATCATCATTGTTGCTGTTATTGAAGAAAATGTGATTGTGGAGCCACGTAAAAGGCAGGATACCTAATCAATAATTCATAGGACAATACATCATAAAAACTATTTTTAAGGTAGTTTTAGTTTTTTATTTCTTATCGTAGTTTGCATTTAGCAAATTTGTGCGAATATCGTCAATTTTACATTTTTATTGTATCTACATTGCGTTTTGTAAAACGAACTTGACGAGACATCGTTTCCATTACTATTCATTATTTTCATAACCGAAAATTCTTTCAATACTGTTGGTAACTTACTTAGTTTCAAAAATACTTGTTGCTGGGAACTGTGAAAAGAATTTAGAAATTATGTGAGATTTACCGCGTTTTTTATCTGCTGTAGATTCCTTTGAAGATGATTGATTGATGTAGTTCCTAGGGGGAGGGAGATGGGGAGTGACAAACTTCATCTAATTTTCAAACGAATAGATATCGCTGAATAAATTTGTGTAGAGCTTATACGTATGTATCCTAGACTTGCGATATCGTGATTCGAGTCCCAAACTTTCCTGTAAAATCGATATTTTAAATATTATACCAAACACATGCTCTCGTTTTTTTCATGTGTAATTCAAGTTTCTGAACTTGTAGTTTTAATGGATAGTTATGTAACATCACTGGACACTATTGAGCAGAAAGCAACCAGCCGCCAAAAAATCGGATGACGGAGTATACTCAACATCGGCTAGTTTTTAGCTTGATGGCTTTCAAATAAGTATACTACTTTGATTTCTTGGTGCTTAGTTGCCTCTTATTACCACCTAGTATCAAATACCTAACACTATTAGGAGAACATTTTGTGTCACCTAGTACTGTCCTTCGCTATTAGATACAAGATCTCGTTATTTTCAATGTGAGCAATGAAATTTGTTTAATTTTAGTCCTACGAAAATCATCATAATTGTTGATAATTAGACAATTTTTTATAACGTTGACAATACACAATTACACGTTAATGTTTAACAGTATTTTATTATATTACAATAACAGAATTACGTCTGACTAACAAATATCAATTAAATTCATTTCCAGTATTCATACCGACATCTCCGTCTTCATATGTGTACAATTTTTTATAAACTTGGTATTCCTCCGGGCTAACTTTGGCAACATTAATGGCGAATGAATCATCTGGAGTATCAATGATGTCAGTCAATGGAGGATTTTTATGGGGGTTAAATCCAGCGTCATCTTTCAAACCAGGTCTGACGTATATTCCACATTTGTCGACGAAACAGTGTCGCATCTTTATGTGTGATAGGGGTAAAATTAAAGCTCTCGAACGACTAATCTCTTTCTCAAGAATACGCATCTTCTTCATAATGTATTCGAAATTTATTTCTACTTTATCCCAGTCATGGATCAATAAGGTTGGGTTCAGAGACAGAATAGCGGTGATCCTGTTTATTTTATGACTCATGAGGTAGTGTAACCTGTTCACTCTAAACTTCACCTGCTTATCACTGACTGAAAACAACCACGGCTCTTGGATGAATAGACTTCGCAAAAAACGTTCGTGTACTCCACAACTTCTCCAGGTTTCGAATGTGTTGATGATCTGCAGAGGTTCGTAGTTCAATACGTAAGGGTATTTTGAAACCATTGCCGATACATCTGTAGCTTCAAATCCCAACTGAAGGAATTCGTTGATGTTAGAAGAGACAGTAACTGGATGAAAATGAGCGATTTCTGGTTTCTCACGAATCGCTGTAATCAAAGTCGTTTCATCCAACGCAAATTGTTTACATGCAGTTAGCAGAGCTTCGGACCCTGGATGTTCATTGTAGAATGATTTCAGATTCCATTGAATAGGTTTGATTTCTTCAATATTTCCTGCAGCCGTTGATGCCGATAGGCGAGTGGTCGCTTTAAAACAATGCTGGATCTGAGCAGCGTGTATGTTCATCAATTTTCGACAAAATATTCTTGCCATGGTGAGCAATTAGGAGATTTGTATTACAGAAATATTTTATCTGAAATAATCGAATTCAATGGAGATGAATACACGAATTGGAATTTCCTGATACGAGCATATGAAAAACAATTCAATAGGCTGATTAGTGATTATGTACAGCTCATGCACTGAAAATCGTACGGAATGCGATAACTTACTTATAAGAATCAAGGGAAGCTCCACCCAAATCCTATAATAGAATGGAAGAGAACTTTACTAGTTCACGGTTATAGCATTATTACTTCAACATTTTCATCGATTTGTGGGGAAATCAGGAATGTGCATACCTGGCTCATGAAGGGAACTCAGCAATACTGAATAGTTCTCGTAACTTAGGACATTCTGGTCCATAATATTCCAAAATTAAAGTACATAATTACAACATCGATCATGAAACTTACACCAACTATGCAGTCATTTCCACAGCACCCGGATGAACAGAGTCGCCAATGATAAGTATAACTACGTTTACTACACTTTTAGAGGAACAAACAAGATAGAAATGTATTACTCAAGGAAGTAAAATTACGCGAACAAATAGAATTGTAATCGAATAATTCAGATATTATTATAGAAAATCACAAGAAATAATCCAAATATCACGCCGACAAATTCCACAATACAACATTGATAATGATACTGATAAGGAAGGCGTCCTGTTTATTCTCCCCACCCTCCAACCATAACGTCGTTACAAACTTTGACTATATATAACTATATGGACTGATCAAGACGACACTACTACAGGAAATCTTGCACACGACCCTGTTTCAACATCTTTTGTGCTATAATGATTAGAGAAGATCTGTTGTGATTTCTGGTTACAGTTTGTTCTGTATCCTAGATCTAACGTTGTAATGTTGAAAAGCTGCGATTTTTTGCTAAAAATCAGTCCACTTTTGAGCTATACATCAACCAATGTATTTTTCAATTATATATACGTATTTCTCTATTGATACAGCCAAATATTTTTGCACAAAAGGAAGAATGAGAAGAAAACGGAGAAAACAAGGCAAATCAATACGTCTTTTATTCCATAGCCTGCTTTAGCGTTTGTTTTACAGGAACAATTCAACCGCTCCCAATTTAAGTGGAAAAGTCTGTACAAAAGCAGCCGTAAAATTGTATCAAAGCACAAGTTTTCTTCACAAAACAAGAGTTCCTCAGAATGTTGTTTTAGCATTAAACGCCACAACTATCGTTTCGAACTCAGTAATTGCTGTCAATGGGAAACAACTAATCAAAAAGAGACTAAGAATATTCATCATTAACATCAAAAACAATCCTTATGGTGACAGGAATTATTTGAATCCGCAGATCTTTGTATACGTACATTACATAAATTACAGGTTATCACCTGTTATCATTCGCTTAATCATTATAGCACAAAAGATGTTGAAACAACATTTTATCAACTTGATCAGTCCATATAGTTATATATAGTCAAAGGTTACAAAATAATGTTCGAAGACTTCCCTTGCTTCCGTGCGTAGCTTCGACCATACATGACCATACATATGTATGGTCGAAGGTGCGTAGTGGATGCTCAACGCTCGGAACGCTCTCTGCTGTTTCGTTTGGGCGTTCACTAGTTGTATTCCATAAAATTTAATCTGTGGTTCATGAGATTCTGCAAAAAATTATCTATGAACTGACAAAATACAAAAATGAAAACTAAAATCGGCAGGTACTTCGGATATTATTGAAATTTCTCGTACTGTTTTCTAGTAGAGCTGTTAAAATTATTATCCTTGCTCGTGAATTATTGAACTGTTTTATTTAGATTAGTAATTTTATACTGTGAGGTTCACCTATTACTATTCTGAGATAGTTTATAAATCGTTTGTGTACCTATCCGTGGAAGCAAATTATTAACATGGCTTCTGGAGAACCGTCATTTATTGACTCTCTGTATCCGATCGCCGTATTGATCGACGAATTGAAAAACGAAGACGTTCAAGTAAATATTGTTGAGTTTATGTACAGATAATTAGTTAGATTTGATTGACTTCGATAGGCGTAGAGGTTGCGACACGTAGTGATCTACCATGCCAATCAGATGTTCTCCGCTGGCACTCTGAATTAATTGTTCAGGATAGAGATGCGTATTCTCTTAGAATGTCACTGAGAATGAACTTACCCAATTTATGGGCTAATGTCAATCATTAAACTATTTTCTCTCGAGACATTATATAAAATTCTTGGAAATTGTGTATGAAATTGGTGAAATTTTGATTATGATCATGAAGATGGCACGTTGTTTAGTTTTCAAGCCCTCAGTATCATTACAAAACTCAGTAATATTTCTACATTAATCAGTTGATGAATTAAATTCAGTTACAGTCGAATGAGTAATTGAATAGCAGTGGTAACTCAGGATTGAGATCATCTTACTGATATGTTGTATACCTAATTTTGTACCTGTTGTCATTGCAGCTTCGATTAAATTCAATAAAAAAATTACCGACGATCGCGCTAGCTTTGGGCGTAGAACGAACTCGTAGTGAATTACTTGCGTTTCTAACGGAAACAATTTACGACGAAGATGAAGTTTTGCTTGCTTTGGCCGAACAACTTGGTACTTTCACTCCACTGGTCGGTGGCCCAGACTACGTTCACTGTTTGCTGGTTTGTATACAATACATTGCCTTCGGAAGATTGTTCGTTTACCTGAATCTTATATGCGTACGTATGTGCGTTGTAGCCGCCGCTAGAATCTTTAGCCACAGTCGAAGAAACTGTCGTTCGTGACAAAGCTGTCGAATCGCTGCGCATCATAGCCGATCAACACAGTCCAGCGAATCTGGAAATGTATTTCGTTCCCTTGGTATTCCGTCTAGCCTCCGGAGACTGGTTTACTTCCCGAACTTCAGCTTGTGGTTTATTCGCGGCATGTTACGGACGAGTATCACCATCGGTGAAAGGTAGGCTTGTATTTCGTTATTTATATCGAGGTTTGCTGTTTGTAATCAGAACTGCTTGAATCCGACATTCCGTTTTCAGCCGAATTACGACATCACTTCCGTAATTTATGTCAAGATGACACCCCGATGGCGAGAAGAGCAGCTGCTAATAAGCTGGGTGAGTTTGCCAAGGTTGTGGAACCCGAATATCTTAAATCAGACATCATCCCGATGTACGTGAACTTGGCGCAGGATGAACAGGTATCCATTATTTTTCGAGAAGTATAATTTCTTTATATATGAAGGTATATTGAAAACACGACTTTCCCTTTATCGTCGCCGCTGAGAAAATTTCTGGAATTGAGGCAGATAACCAGCCAACTAAGCAGCTAGACAGATGTACAGAGTTGGGTGTACCCGAGAAAAGGAATTCGATAGGTTTGGAGAAGGTTTAGCAAGTCTTGAAAAATTCTTTCTTGAAGATTAAGCGAGTCTTAACGAAGTCCCGATGTATCTTTAAGTGACTTGTTGAATTTCTCCATGTGTAGGAAATTGTTTAACAAGTTTGAACGAGTTTTAAAGAATCTTCAATGAATTTGAATATTCTGAGAAAGTTTAGAAAAGTATGAACAAGTTCCAAAATAACTGAAAATGGCTTATCCACAGATTTACTGTTGAATAGACAATCTGACTGAGTGGTTGACAGAGTGTCAGATAGTCAGACATCCCGAACGGCTGGAAGTTGAACGGAGAGAAAACTGAAGTAGGAAGCCGATATGACTGGAGCGAGTGTTGGTAAAGGGGTTGGGCCATAAAGTAATGGGGTAGCTCCTTGCTTAACAAACCGATTCATTATAAATGGCTTATTTCTATATTGCTTCGTGGAAAACCTGCTGACTGTCTTCAGTTACGAATGGTTGCAATACGATTGTGGGAAATGGCGGTCGTCTTCATTAGTACTTGACGGATTCGATTTTAATTTAGCCGAATGACATGTAGCTGCAATGACTCTAGATATGTAGCTACAATGGCGCTAGATGTGCAGACATATCGGTCATGAAATGTTTCCCCTTTGTTCAGGATTCGGTTCGATTGTTAGCTGTCGAAGCTTGTGTCAGCATCGCTTCGTTACTGGCACAGGAGGACGTCGAGCAGCTGTTGATGCCAACACTTCGTCAGTGCGTGAACGATAACTCGTGGCGGGTACGGTACATGGTCGCCGACAAATTCACGGAGGTAGGTTTTGGTTTTTCATATCAGTGAGAAGTACCAGTATCTTATCCGGCTTCAGTTCTATTTTAGTTGACTCTGTTCGTGTTTACTGTGCAGTTGCAAGTGGCTGTCGGACCGGAAATAACGAAAGCCGATCTAGTGGGGGCATTCCAGTCATTACTCAAAGACACCGAAGCCGAAGTACGAGCAGCGGCCGCGAACAAAGTGCGCGACTTCTGTCAGAATTTAGATCCCAGTCAGCGCGAGAGCATCATCATGAATAATATTCTGTCGTACGTGAAAGAACTGGTCGCCGATCCGAATCAACATGTGAAAACTGCGCTCGCATCCGTCATCATGGGATTGTCGCCGATACTGGGCAAGAATAAGTACGATGACATTTTGGTGTTCAGTTCTAACTTGATGTATGTAGCGGACGGGATGTACTAATTCTCTTGTTATGTTGCAGCACGATCGAACATTTATTACCTCTGTTCCTCTTACAGTTGAAGGACGAATGCCCAGAAGTCAGATTAAATATAATATCAAATTTAGATTGCGTGAACGAAGTCATCGGAATTCAACAGGTGATCTATTGCTGCGGATTTCTGTATTGGTTAGGTGTCCCGAATCGAGAAATTAATTGATGTACGTATGTTTAGCTATCGCAGTCATTACTACCAGCTATTGTAGAGTTGGCGGAAGACTCAAAATGGAGAGTACGCTTGGCCATCATCGAATACATGCCGCTACTCGCCGGACAACTAGGAGTCGAATTCTTCGATGAGAAACTCAACACTCTTTGCATGACGTGGTTGGTCGATCACGGTATGTGTGATTGCTGAATAGACTGTGAATTCGACTTCTGATATGTATTTCTATGCACAAGCATTATCGTCGTTGTGTATTTCAGTGTATGCGATCCGAGAAGCAGCGACTCTGAATTTGAAGAAACTGGTCGAGAAATTCGGAGCGGAATGGGCACAGAACACGGTGATACCGAAGGTAGTTGGCATGTCACGTAATCAAAACTATCTGCATAGATTAACCTGCCTGTTCAGCATAAACGTAAGTAACTTCTTTTTGACTGGATGCAAGCCACGTCTCCGCAGGTGAATGGCATGATCACCGATCAGCTTTGTTACAGGTCTTGGCCGAAGTCTGCGGTGCTGATATCACTACGAAATTAATGTTACCAATAGTAATTTCGATGTCGACTGATACAGTTCCAAATGTTCGTTTTAATGTGGCTAAGACCCTTCAGAAGATTAGTCCCTTACTGGATCCATCGTAAGTGTTACCTTTAGCTTATCATACCTTCAGTGCCAGTTTTGTACGAACTCGAATGTAGGCGAAATCGGTTTCTGGCGATGAATAGTAGATATCCGTAGAAAATGTCCTCGGAAACATTGGCACTCTTTTTAGCTGACTTGGGAGTTGCTGATTTCGAATCTCTAAACGTCTGTGTTCTTGTTACAGAGTCGTTCAGTCACAAATAAAACCTACTCTCGATAAGTTAAACGCGGACAACGATGTGGACGTGAAATATTTTGCATCTGAAGCTATCGCAAGTATTGCGGGTTAGTTTTATCGTAAAGCTCAACTATAAGCGCCGGCGAACAAGTGAAGCGTAAATTTGGGTGAGGATTGTTATTAGTCGCGTGTCTCCATGCTTTAGAAAAAGAGAATGTTCTTAGGCAACCAATGCCGTGCTCAAATGAGTATTTACAAAAAGAGTACAGGGTGTTTCAATATGGCTGTAAGCAATAGTCTTCTGAACCGAAAAGGTGTGGTGAACTACCTATCAAGTGAATTGAAGGAGCTAACAATACGAAACCCGACACAGTCCTGGATGACGAGATGGGAAAACTTACCAAATTCACGTAATAGGTTTCCCTCGTATGATCGACGTTGGTTTTGTAGACACTGAGCGTGTCATACACACTGAAAGAGCTGCGTGGGCATACATTCAACCCACGTGTGTTCATTGTCCCAAATTTCGCTTTACGAACTTAACTCAGTGCCATGCACCTCACTTGCTGTCTTCTGTCCGTTCACCTAAATATCTGTTTCTCTATCTCGGATCCTAGAATTTTTCAGGGTAAGGTGGCGATAATAGCATGGGGAAAATGAGAATTTTTGGGGCTAACCTGTATGTTCGTCTGTTGGTTAGTTTTGGATTCTAGAGTTTTTCACGAAAAGGTGGCGACGATGGTATAAAGAAGCGGTCACGTTTTTAGTGTCTTGTTCCACTGTCCATCTGCCTGCCTATCTTGTTTATTTACTTGAGAAGAGGAAGAGTTCTGTGCCTACTTTCTAACCTGTCGGTCTCCTACGTTCTAGGAAAGATACAAAAACACAAGAACATGTTAGCCAGACTAGCCGACAGACAGACGTACTGGGAGGAGAGTCTACTAACCAGACTCGTTGCCTATCTCCGAAGCGCTAGAACGAGCTGGGAAACAGACAGCCCAAAAAAGATCAAGACAGAGATATATTCGCTGGACAGACTGATAGTAGCATACAGGAACTTGGCCCTTGAAGAAGACTGTCTGCCAGATACCTGACCTGCCTTCTTGCCTGTCTGTGTCTGAAGATGTAGAAGGGAGACGAGCAGCTAGAGAAGACCAACAGATAAAAATTTAGTCGAACAGACATACAGGGAGAAGGGGCTGCCTACCAAATGCCTAATCTGTCTTATGAGATTTAGGAGGTAGGAGATGAGCAGCCAATAGAAGACCAAGAAACAAAAATAAATTGGCTGAAACTGACGAAGGCATACGGGGGTTTGAAGGGGGCTGCCTATCAAACGCCTGGCCAATCTTCTTACCTACCTATCTGGCATTCTGGAAGGAGCTGGGAGACAGGCAATTAACCGACAATGAGAGAAAGCGAATTACGAAAGTGTTTCTTCCTGCTTTTATTTTCACTGTGTGTTGCCGTGGTTTTTAGTCGATCTAGCTATCGAACTGCATTTCATTATCAGCTGATTCATCTTCCTCTCATGGGCTGGCTGTCTCAGTCTGGCTGACTATCTTTTTGTCAGGGTGTATTTTATGGCAACCGTTTTGGCCCCACCGTTGCTAATTTCAAATTTTTCAGGTAGGCAATGTGCCTGAGTTTTTTACCCCTTCGAGGGGAGGTAAATGGAACTTGTGTATGTAACTCCTTCCATTTGTGTGACCAGTTTTAATGCTGTACTGTGAAACAATGCGAATGCATAGTACCTCTTCAATCTTCGCAGTAGGCGTCATTATTCAGCGTAGTCCTTTCAGTATTACTTTTTAACACCTTGTATTATACCTGAGAGTGGAATAGGCCGAGTACAGCAACGGTTAGTTGTCTCTTCAAGTTTGTGGAGAAACCGATTGTTACTTTTTTGTACTCGATCAGAACTATTATTAAATCTTTACCGCTCAACATGAAACACCTTTTGTGAATGAATGTTGAATTGTCCATCTAGGCACTAGGTATCATTGGAATAGGACTAAGTGAAAGTTGAGTAACATAAGTTTCATTACAAATCATTCTTACTAAGGTATCGGTTCCCTAAATCCAAAATTTTCAGTTTCTCCGAATTAGTAAGTTTGACTGATATATGGTTGGAGAATGCATAAACCTGATGTAGAATCTCTCCCCGAAGAAGGTTCCTTTTACACGTTTTCTCGACTTCATCGATGAACAACCCTTGTTCATTTTACGGTGATCTATGTTTCAGCTTGAATTTGGAACAGTGCATTTTTGAAGAAAATATGATTTAGAAGATGCTGTAAATTACTGACAGTATTGAACTCGTATTTTTATGCTTCAGTGTTGTAAGAAATGTATTTATTTTAAACTAGTTGTTAGATTTCTATTTTATCGCATCGATTATTTCTTAACGAATTATTAAATTTTATTGTAATAAAATATTGAGTCGTTTTTCGAGAATAAAAGCTCAGGAAGTGCGAACCAAACAAATATGGGTATTTACGCCGATAATGAACTAACAGTTGGAGTATTTTTCGACTCGAAATCAGAGATGGTTGCAGGAACAAACAGAGCTGGTGAAGTGGAGTCTGAATTGATCATTCGAAATGAAAGGAACGAGAACCGGGGCCGGAAGAAAATTCTAAGTTCGTGCACATAACGGGAACCAGAAAAATGAACCCGAACTAGAACAAGTACCGAATGAAAGCCCGTTCTTTCATTTCAAGAAAAATTCTGATACATTTAAGAATTGACATTCAGCATCTAACAGCTACGCTGATGCTTATACATTGAATTCAAGATACTGACCGCGGATGCTTTTTATTTTATTCTCATTTTTGGTATCGAAGATCATCAAGGTCGTGATCTTGTTGATGGTCTGAGATCAGTTTTAATTTGCTGATCTTGTGATAATTTGGAGTCAATTTTCAGCAAGTGATCTTGGTGACCTCAGAAAATAGCTCTTGTCTTGCCCCCTGAAAATATGATCACGAGTTTTTGAAGAGTTTCGAAATATTAATAAAACTGATATATTATTCATTAGCTATCGTTTTGTTGCAGGGACGTACCGATGACCCCCCCCCCGTATGAATTTTTCTCTCAGTAGTTGAGGAAATTTACCATTTCAGTCAGGCGAGTTGGGAAAATCCAACAAGTTAAAAAGTATGTTTTGCTTTTTCTTTTTCTTTTGCATTGATACTTGGGAATTTTGGGTTGACTCAGTTGGAAAAATCCAACAGGTTAAAAGGGTTTTTCTTTTTTTGATTTAATACTTGATAATTTTGAGTTGAGTCAGTTGGGATTTTCACAATTTTTACACCCCCCCCCCTCCCCGGAAAACTCTGGTACTTGAAATCTTCGATAATTCAAACTTTGAATACGATCCGAAAATCTATGGTACGGATTATGACTTCACGACATTATAGAAAATAGATTCGTGTCGTGAATCACGGAATGGTGATTGTTGAGAACATAATTATTAGGAATAGCCTGTTATTGTTGCCATTAATAGATCGGGTTAAGGAAAATCATTGTGAAAAGAATTCGAAATAAAACTTTCAGCTATAAGAACATATTATTTTACCTCTGCAATGCTCGCGATACAAAAGTCAAATTATAAGTTCAAGCCACAAAATAAATTAAAATGTGTAATTATGTGTTGTTCATATAGAAAATTCATATTTTTTCGCCTCCCCTCCCCCTATCCGCATAAAGTGAAAGTTTATGGATAACCTAAAAGGTTACATACTTCATTAGATGGAAAGAAAACCATGTTCTAAGCAAAAAAACGCTCTGCCAAAAAATTGACGAACTGAAGAATTTTTGTTTCCTTAGTTTGTAACAAACACGTACATAAAGTACAGACAGAAAACAGGGTACAGTAATTGGGGGAACCCCCGCTCAATCTCACCATCAAGTTGCCCAGTTGGAAAAAGTTATAAAATCCAATTACAAAAATGCGAAAGAAACCCATTTTTGCCTGTTTTGCAATTCAAAACATCAAAAAACTAGTGAAATTTGGAAGTTTTCAGTCGAAAAATTCAATTACCTTCCCCTTCCAAAGCCATTTATTTCGGCCACACTGTTGCAAAAATATCAAATATTGTCTCGCAAAAATGTCGAAAAATCATCCTCTTTTAACAAGGCTGGTAAAGACGAGATTATTTTCCTTTGATGCCCTATTCCATGAGGATCTTGCGAGGCTGAGGTAGGTTATGTTGAAATGAAGGAAATGAAAAGTTGGCACTTCTTATCACTGACAAAAATTACACATTGAAAAATGAGAAAAACATTTTTTAAATATTGTGCTGTATATTACAAAAAGAAATTCGTAATCAACTTTCTCATTTGATTACTGTTTTACTTAATTGCAATATCACTCACAACCACTGTCTGTAATTCAAAGGACAGAATGTATTACAATGATGGGCATGATCTTGGTCTCAGAGGTGATTAAGATTATTAAGCCAGGGATGTGATGCCAGAACTAATGCAGCTACCCAATAATTCACTTCATTCGGTGGTAATATCGGAAAAAATGGAATATACATTATATTACAGAGAAAAATTTGAGTAATTTATATGATTGTGTCTTTAACCCAAACACAGTTTACGCAAGGCCGGGCTTATCTAATTAGCCGCCGTGTGCTATTTTTTTTGGGCTGCCATCAAAAATATACGTAAAACAAATTATATCCCTATCGTAGTCGTTTTATATTTCTCCCTGAATTTTGCCATCCTCAAAATTGCTACTCTGTGCTTAACACAGTTTAACACAATGGTAAATCTGTCATATAACCAACTTCTACCAGACATAAATTATCAATTTGCAGAACTGCTTCCTCTATGCAATTCATTTTAATCTGCAGCGCCTCCCCAAATGAAGCTCCAAAAGTCTAAGGGCATGTTGACATCATGACCTACCACTGACATGTACCAATTACCAATTCATACAAATATGTCCTCTGTAGAAACCGTTTTCTTCAGCACCCAGGAGTAGCTCCCTCCCCCCCACCGGAGACTGGGGGCAAGTTGATCTCGAAATGTAGGAAATAAAAAATTAACACTTTTTTGACAAAGATTTCTTAAGAAATTACCTCCATTTTCTCTATCTCTCACGGTTCCTGAGATATTCCCAATTTTTCAGGAAAATTCTGCATCCCCCCCCCCCAGTTTACCGAAGGTTATAAAAATATTCAAACAGAGCTAATTTCGAATTGCATGTTATTTAAGTTGTATAACAGGTTACTGGAGGGCTCAAATCTTTTTCTTTATTTCCATTCGGGCTGCTCAAAGCGGTGGCCCGCTTGTCGCTTAGCTTGAACCTTGAAACCCTGATCACAGGGAATATTTCATTTACAGGCGTCTGAAGAACTCTCGAAAAAATTTGGTTGGAGATAGCTAGAGCAGAACGGTTTGAAATTTTGGATAGAGCAGACAATTGAATAAGACTGTCACTTCCCTAGAAAAAACATTTTTTTCGTCCCAAAACAGACATGAGGTATAGTAAGGAGAAATTTTTAAAATTTTCAAAATTTTCAAAAATTAACAATTTCGAATTATAGACTGTTTACCACTCAATCTTTTTCGCAGAGTTCGAATCCGGTGTTCAAATTCGGCAGTGACGCTCCGTTGCTGAGATACACTTCAAACTGTGGTCAAAACTGGTAACGCCTTCAACACGGCGAACATGCAACACATCGTACACCAATTGACGTTTCGAAATTTCCGTTTTTCCTGGGCTAAACCGACAATGTGCGAATAATTTTGGATTGGATATAGCTAGAGCGAAACGGTTTGAAATTTCGGATGAAAGAGACAATTTTGGGTAAGACTATCCGTTCACTCGAAAAAAAAAAAAAAAAAAAATCGCCCCAAAAAGACATGATTACGAGTATAATAGTATGCCGAAATTTTCAAAAATTAAAAATTTAGATTTTTGAGTTGTTTTCTGCTCAATTTTTTCGCAGAGTTCGAATCCGGTGTTCAAATTCGGCTGCGACGCTCCTTTGCTGAGATACACTTCAAAATGTGGTCAAAACTGGTAACGCCTTCAACACGGCGAACATGCAACACATCGTGCACCAATTGACGTTTTCGAAATTTCCATTTTTCTGGGCTAAACCGACAATGTGCGAATAATTTTGGACTGGAGATAGCTAGAGCGAAACGGTTTGAGATTTCGGATGAAGGAGACAAATTAGGATAAGACTGTCTGTTCACCTGAAGGAAAAAAATTTTCCCCTCAAAAAAGACATGATGTATAGTATGGAGAATTTTTTTAAATTTTCGAAAATAAAAAATTTCGATTTTAGGGTTGCTTTCTGCTCAATTTTTTTGCAGACTTCGAATCCGGTGTTCAAATTCGGCTGCGACGCTCCATTTCCGAGATACAATTTAAAATGTGGTCAAAACTGGTAACGCCTTCAACATGGTAAACTTGCAACACATCATACACCAATTGACGTTTTCGAAATTTCCATTTTTCTGGGCTAAACCGACAATGTGCGAATAATTTTGGACTGGGGATAGCTAGACCGAAACGGTTTGAAATTTTGGATAGAGGAGACAATTTTCAATTAGGCTGTCATATCAGCCGACGAAAAAATTTTTTGCCTCAAAAAAGACATGATGTGTATGTAGTATGGAAGAAATTTAAAAATTTCCAAAAATAAAAAATGTCGATTATAGGACTGCTTTTTGCTCAATTTTTTTCGCAGAGTTAGAATCCGCTGTTCAAATTCGGCGGCGACGCTCCGTTGCTGAGATACACTTTGAAATGTGGTCAAAATTGGTAACGCCTTCAACACGGTCAACATGCAACACAACGTACACCAATTGACGTTTTCGAAATTTCCACTTTCTGGGCTAAACTGACAATGTGCGAATAATTTTGGACTGGAGATAGCTAGAGCGAAACGGTTTGAAATTTCGGATAAAGGAAACAATTTTGGGTAAGACTGTCTCCAAACCCGAAAAAAAAATTTTCGTCCCAAAAAAGACATGATGTATAATAGTATGCAGAAATTTTCAAAAATAAAGAAATTAGATTTTAGAGTTGCTTTCTGCTCAAATTTTTCGCAGAGTTCGAATCCGGGGTTCGAATTCGGCGGCGACGCTCCGTTGCCGAGATTTACTTCATCAGGTGGTCATATCTGGTAACGCCTTCAACACAGTGAACATGCAACACATCGTACACCAATTGACGTTTTCGAAAATTCCATTTTCCTGGGCTAAACCGATAATGTGCGAATAATTTTGTACTGGAGATAGCTAAAGCAAAACGGTTTGAAATTTTGGATGGAGGAGACAAATTTGAATAAGACTGTCATGTCACCCGGGGGAAAAAAATTTCGTCCCAAAAAAGACATGATGTAGTATGAAGAAATTTTCAAAATTTTCAAAACTAAAAATTTTTGATTGTAGGACTGTTTTCTGCTCAATTTTTTCGCAGAGTTCGAATCCGGTGTTCAAATTTGGTGGCGACGCTCCGTTGCCGAGATTTACTTCATCATGTGGTCAAATCTGGGGACGCCTGCAACACAGTGAACATGCAACACATCGTACACCAATTGACGTTTTCGAAATTTCCATTTTCCTGCTAAACCGATAATGTGCGAATAATTTTGGACTGGAGATAGCTAAAGCGAAACGGTTTGAAATCTTGGATGAAGGAGACAATTTTGGGTAAGACTGTCCGTTCACCCGAAAAAAAAAAAAAAAAAATCGCCCCAAAAAGACATGATGTATAATAGTATGCAGAAATTTTCAAAAATAAAAAAATTAGATTTTAGAGTTGCTTTCTGCTCAGATTTTTCGCAGAGTTCGAATCTGGGGTTCGAATTCGGCGGCGACGCTCCGTTGCTGAGATACACTTCAAAATGTGGTCGAAACCGGTAACGCCTTCAACACGGTGGACATGCAACACATCGTACACCAATTGACGTTTTCGATGTTTCCATTTTTCTGGGCTAAACCGACAATGTGCGAATAATTTTGGACTGGGGATAACTAGACCGAAACGGTTTGAAATTTTGGATAGAGGAGACAATTTTGAATAAGACGGTCATGTCACCCAAAGAAAAAAAAATTTTCCATAAAAAGACATGATGTATAGTATGGAGAAATTTTCAACATTTTCAAAAATAACAAATTTCGATTTTAGGGTTGCTTTCTGCTCAATTTTTTTCGCAGAGTTAGAATCCGGTGTTGAAATTCGGCGGCGACGCTCCGTTGCTGAGATACATTTCAAAATGTGGTCAAAACTGGTAACGGCTTCAACGTGAACATGCAAGACATCGTGCACCAATTGATGTTTTTAAAATTTCTATTTTTCTGGGGCGAACTGATAAATCGCGAAAGACGTTCGGTTGGAGATAGCTAGAGCGGAACAATTTGAAATGTTGGATTGAGGAGACAATTTTGAATAAGATTGTCACTTCACCCGAAGAAAAAATTCGAGTCTGGTATTCAAATTTGGCGGCATCTGCCTTAGACAATAGGGAAAATTACCTGTAGGATCTCGTAGGCATAATTCATTGGGTTAGTATGAAAAATTGCTATCTGCAAAAAAAAAAAAAAAAAATTTACAGTAGAGAGGTGTAATGCTTTCGAAGCAACCACGACGAATCTGTTTAAAATGGGTTTAGCTTAAAATAGTATAACAATGCTTCAACATTCAACTAGAAATACGTACACCTTAGAGATGAAAACATTTCACTTTTCTTTTCTTAAACCTTTCATATGATGAATTTTGTTAGTTGTGTAGTACTTTAACCTTTTTTTGTATTCTGCGTTTCGTGTTTAACTGAGGTAATATTTTATCATTTACCGTATGGTATCTTGTAGATAATAAAATTCCCTATCCAACGATACCAAAAAGTTGGTTAGTGAAGAAATCGCAGATTGCATCCCTTCACGTTAACCCAACGAATTGTTCGTTCTGTCACGTAAAAGCACTTCAAATACCGCAGCATGCAACCCAATCTACTTTGTGCTGATCGGAAGCAAAATACCTTTGAACGCCCACCTATGCAACTTTATCGACTTCAAGAAATGCGTCAACACCGACTCAAAAACGTCAAATATTAGCTATTTCTACTGGGAGAATATGAGGTATTAGGCGGTACAATGTTCAGCCACAATTTTTCCGCATCACCGGTCTGGCAAACTCACTCTCTGTGTGTCTCCTGTTCTCCTAATACAAATGTCGCAGAAGTGCGACCGTAATCGTTTCACGTGCGCCAGTGTTGGCCGGTACTTGCAGCAACGTGCTCCGCAGTTCGCGGCAGAATCTCAACACAGATTCGTAAATAGTTGTTCCGATTACCGCCATCCGACCCACTCACTCTTGAAACACCTCCGATGTCCTCCGAGTATTGAACCCTAAGTTTTTGGAATTCAGATCACTCTGAGCGTCGACGTTCGAGCTGTATCTGTGATACTGCTAGCTCTAGTGGTTTAACGACTAATTAAATGAAATTAGAACAGAACACTCGCCGCTTTCACTGGCGAACTTTAGGGGGTGCTGGAGCTGCTAAACGACCTCAGAGAATTTTGAAAACACATTAAAAAATCTACCTGTTATTAAAGGGGCTAAAATCGATTTTTTGAACTGATATGCGTGGCAGAAGAAGCCAATGTATATCTAATAATCGTGTCTGATTTCAGCAAATAGCTTCCAGATGAAAATGCTCTCACCATCGAATTACAATTCATCGCAATATCACATTTTAATTTTCAAAAATTTAGTACGTATGGTAAACAATAAAGGTAGTATACTTATATCAATACTTTCTCGAACGTTTAAAATACGCGTCAACATGATGAAAACGTTTGAAACGTCCGTCTTTTAAAACGTTAACTCCAGACTTTAAATAATAATTTAATAACGTCGTAAAAATCACATTATTCGACAATCACAATAAAACTCGACGATATTAGAGAGATCACGTTACATCGAATTCCTCGGTACGCGATCTCTGTATGCAGTCTTACACAACTTAACACGAAATTGAATAACAAAATATAATCTTTAATATAAAACGAACAAACGAATACAATTAAAATGGCGCACGAAAACGTGAGTCTAATCTCAACGCACGCTGTAACGACGAATATCTCGCACTACACGCAACAGACTCGAGTATTTCACGGAACAGAGCGAACTGTTTCTAATTTTTCATCATTCGCCAAGAAGCAATATTCGACTCCATCATCTAATGGTAACGTCGCAGTTGTTGAGCTTCGAATCCTCTACAGAGCTAACCGTGCTCTCCGACTTATCCGACACGTTTCCGTTGGTGTCGACGCTCTCATCAAATGCCGAGTCATTGGTATCGGCGGAACCGCCGCCATTACCGTTCTCGTCTTCAGTCTGCATCCGACTCGGTCCCATCTCTTTGATTAAGCTCGGCGGCACCTGCATCTGTAGCTCGCTCTTGGTGCGCGACGGACGCAACGATTTCAGCTTCGTTGTGCCGCTGTACGAAATTTGGATGTCACCGCAGTTCAGCGGGTACGGCGAACCGCCATCGTCGCTGACCGCGGAGTCCGTTGACAAGCCCAACTCGAAATTACTCTTGGACAGCTTTAGCGGCCGCTTCTGCGGCGTCGGCGGCGAGTCCGCGTGGCGCAACTCCTTCGAGTAGTTTCGCTGGAACAGTTTCAGAGTCTCCATCTCGTGGCTAGTGAGCACGCGGCCCAAACTCTGACTACGGTCGGTCGGCTCCTCCAGTATCTTGTCGAACTTTATGTTGCGGCTGTCGGACAGCGACTTTATCAGGCACTTGTTATTCTCCAGCACATCTTGCAGCTGCTTGCTGTGGGTGGTGCCGTCGCCTGCCCCCGCCGGCAGCATGCCAAGCTTCTGCTGCCGGATCTGGTCGAACGATTTGGCGAAAAACGACGAGCCCACTTTAGGCGACAGACTGTGCGACTTGATCTGGCCCAGGGTTATGTTCTGGTCCTTGTTTAGCTCGGTGTCGACGTTGACGTCCGTTAACGACGACTTGGGCAGGCTACGCCGCCGCTCCGCGATATTCAGCTGCGACAGAATGCGCAGTACGTCGGTCGGGATCTCGACGTCCGTTTTGCCGTACGCCAGCGTCGAGATGAAGCTTCCTAACGTGGCGACGGTCACCTCCAGCGTTCGTACTTCGCTCTCCAGCTTGTTGATCTGCGACAGATGCTTGACGCGAACCGTCTCTAGACGACTGCTGTTACTGAGGGCGATCTGCGAACAAATACGTACAACCGATTAGTACGGAACTACAGAGTAAAAGCGCAGGGTGAGGAACAGAATTTCTTTCCAAAAAAAGTGAAAAAAGTAATTGGATGAATTCGAAACATGACCGCACAGCGACTAAATTCAGGGAAAAGTGACCTTGGAACCAATTATTGACGAAAGTCCCCAGAAAAAGAATTATTCGACTAAATTTAGATAAAAACAAGTAGTCCAGGAGAATTAGCTAAAAAAGAGGTGTTTGATGGAATTAATTGCAGCACGGCTGAAACTTGGTACGATTGTTTAGTACCCTATTCGGAAAAGCCCCGTGATTCCCCCCTTCCTCGGTGTGAAAATCACCCCTCAGAGTCCAAAAAGTGCCCCCGGAAACAGTTTTTGGCTTGTATCTAACTTAAAATTGAGTTATAGGTGAAAATATCTCTCACCAAAATTAAAGAGCGTAAAATTCTCTACAAAAATGATATCTATGTTTTTTTTCGTGAATCCCATGCCAACTAAGATAATCGGCGTTCAAGATCACACGGGCATGTAAATATGGAGTAACCTACAACGCACGCGGTATATAAACGCTGAAATAATAGCGAAAACACATGACTGGATGCCTATAGAATGTTACATGATATAATTTCAATTTATTATCTTGATTATTATAAGAATTCATCTTCATCCGAATCTACATGCATACAATTTTCTGCGTTTAAACAACCACCTCTACAAACGCGTGGCTACAAGAGATACCCACTTAACGGCAACCACAAGCTCGTGATCCCGATTCGGAGAACTTAAGTTCGTGTAAACCCGCTCGGGACCCTTGGAAAGTCGACCCTCGTTAGCCCTGTCTCAACCCTGTATGTTTCCCCTCCAGCAGCCAATCAGAGCACTCTATTCAAGGGGAGCTATCAGGTCGGCTAATCACAGCGCTTACGTGTAGCCCTCTCACTACCCAAGCTATACACTGGCGTGGAGACACCCGTACTATACCCTTTATGTATGCCCTTTGTAGACCCGTCGTATAGCCTCTCTGTATGCCTCTAAGTATCCCCTTTGTAAACTGTCGTGTAGCCCTTCTGTGTACCCTCTATGTATTGTGGCATTTTTATGAACGACCAACCAAGAAAAACCAAGGTATTTCGATCGCTCACAAACATGTGCACATTGTACTGCTGATACCTTCCGTTTATCAGCGGGTACGTGCTTAAGTCAGAAAATCGGCGTCAACGCTCAAAAAATGCAGGCATCCGAAAGGGCCTGGGAAAAGCCACGACTAGCTCATACGAGACTCACCCAGGGAGCGGGAAGTGCCAGGGCTTTGGAAGGCGGTTATCCAGATCACATGTTGAATATTCTATAGTTCCGGGGCCAGAAGCAAGAAAAGTAAAAAGAAAGGCTAAGACATCTCTCTCTCTACGCCATAATCCCTTACATTCTCTCTTACATAAAAGGTACTTACGACCTCATGTCATTCACGCGGTGCACCTCAAAAAGGAAAAAGAATAACGCAGGTTATACATCGCGGACAGACATTTATTTATAAAGAAACCAAAAAACTCCACGGACGCGGTGGCGGTCACGAAACTGCGGCTAAAAGAGCCGCACGAGAAAGTTCGCGAACACGCGGTCAGGTCCCGGGTTAAAGAAAAAAGGAAAGTCGCGGAGCTCGGCAGGTCGCGGAAAATCGCACCAAAATTACACTCGAGGTCGCGGTGTCGGGTGGAAAAAAGGTCCACACCCAGAACGCTCTCAAACAACGTAAAAAAAGAAGTCAAAAAAATGAAAATCAAAACGACCAGAAAAGCTCTGTCTTAGAGAAAAAAAAGTGTAAAAATAAAAGACGTTCGCTGTCCAAAGACAGATTCACTAACAGTACACCGCCTCGATTGCAATTAGCTGCCGATACCAGCAGTGCGGGAGGGGTAGAGGGAGGAAAACTGCAAGAGTTTTCATGCAGGAAGATAACCGTTTGTATGTGGAGCACAGAGAAATCGCTAGATGGACAGAGAGGAAAGGTGGAAAAGCGGGTTGTGGGAAAAGAGAGAGGAGAGGACGTACTAATGCCTGCGGAACTCCGTGACGTCGAATTTTGAAGCGTATTCAGGTGTTTCCATGCCACAGTATGCCCTTTGTAGACTCGTTATATAGCCCCTCTGTTTCCCATAGCATGGATCCCCTTTGTAGACCCGTCGTATAGCCCTTCCATATACCCTTCATGAATCCCCTCCGTAAACCCGGGTAGATCCCCTCTTGTAATTCAGATACACATGGGAAGGGATGATGGGCTCTCAGCCGTTTAAAAAAGTTTGAACATCCCTTCTATCATGCTGCACTCGTGATTCCCTCAATTCTTTATGCCGAGCACTTGTTTCTGGTCGACATGTGAACTTTTCCAAACCTTGGCAAAGATGAAGCATATGCCTAAGCATCCACTGCTGCAAAACGCTAGAGGTAACACCGCGTCAATGAGTCAGTCCACTTGCACTCTTCATAATTTGCATTAGTGTTTGTTCGATTCGCGTTTGGACGCTAAAGAGTCGCTCTCTAGCGGCCTAATGAAATGCGGCGCGCTGATTGGTGTATTTGGACGAAAAGATGATCAGGAACAAAAATGTTCTTTAAAAAAACTCAAGTTGGGCTCATCTGGAAGGAAATGATAAGGGCTGACACTTTAGTTCTCTTCAATACTGAAAATGCTAAAGCTCATTTCACCTGTACATTGTATTTGTGGTAAAAATAGCCGGATCATCTTTTCGTCCACTACACTAGCGCACCTACTGGAGTGTCCAAACGCCAACAGTCATGTTGCTCCATAACTATTGTCTGTCTTCAATCCGGTTTCTAAAATAAGCTGATCCATCTAGTATAGGGATTTAAAATTACAGCGTCAGCGTTCAACGCTTCTCGCATGATTAGAGTGACGAGTTCGGCCTTCGTATACCATGTACATTGTAGGTAGGTTACTCCATATTTACATGCTCGTGTGATCTTGAACGTCAATTATCTTGGTTGGTATGGGATTCACGAAAAAAACATAGATATAATTTTTGTAGAGAATTTTACGCTCTTCAATTTCGGTAAGAAATATTTTTACCTATAATTCAATTTTAAGCTAGATACAAGCCAAAGACTGTTTCCGGGGGCACCTTTTGGACTGTGGGGGGGTGATGCTCACACCGGGGGGAGTGGAAGTTATGGGGCTTCTCCGAAGAGGGTACTAAACAATCATACCAAGTTTCAGCTGTACTACAATTAATTCCCTCAAAAATGCTAATTCCCCTGGACTACAGGGCAACAGCAGCAGAAAGGGGGACGGGCATATTAAAGCCGTTTTCGTAGATTAGTATAAAAGACATACACTTATTCGTTACAGTTCTGAAATTTTTATGTCTTTACTTTGGCACACAATGGAATAAAAACCTAGAAATTATTTTTGTCTCTTTTTCCGAATTTGGGGCTCGACGGAACCGGATAAACGAGCACTGCGCTCTGCTGGTGCATCATCTTGCAGACGAGTCTGCAACCACGGGAGAGCATTTTCATGTTTTTGCTTCGCGGACTGCGCCGACATGAAAATGTCATCGTGTCAGTCAGTCAGTCAGTCAGTCTAGCCAGTCAGTCAGTCAGTAAGTCTAGCCAGTCAGTCGGTCAGTCAGTCTAGCCAGTGAGTCGATCAGTCATTTATTATTATTTTTCGTAACGCTCTTTTTGTAACACTCCACGGTAACGCTTTTTTTCCGTCGTGTGTCAAAGTAAAAACATAAAAATGTCAAAAAACTAAAAAATTACAAAGCAAGATCAGTTACCTTCTCCTTTATTACTGATAAGACCTAAAGACAGACATGACACTGTCAGTCTATGGTCGATAAGACATAACGATATAGTGAAAGATAAAGATAGGCATGAGACTTACACTGCATCCGATATAAATATCACTAAGAGTTACCTTCTCCGTCCCTACTGACAAGGTATCAAGGCAATCGCCTTTCCTAAATATAAAAGTAGACATGAGAGGTGTCTATATTTTTGATAAGACAAAGGAAAAGTTCAAGAAATTGACAAGCTACCGTCTCCTTCATTACTGGTAAGACATAATGACAGATACGAGACTCGTCGATAAGACATAAAGAAAAAATCCAAAGAATTGCTGGGACATATCAGTCACCTTCTACTCCATTACTGAGATAAAACCTGAAGACAGACATGAGACTGTCGGTCTATAGCTGATAAAAGACATAATGACAGAGAAAGATATACGACAGGCATGAAAAGTCTTCCCGATATAAATCTGACAACCGCCTTCTCCTTCTCCACTGATATTACAACAGTCACATTTCCTACTGATGAGACATAAAGACGTACATAAGACTTGTCTATATATTGCTGATAAGACACAAAGGAAACAGTCCAGTCAGTCAATCCAGTCAGTAGTTTCATTATTATTATTAATGCGTGAAAGTAACGTTTTTCCGGTTTGTATGCCAAAGTAAAGACATAAGAATGTCAATACATTTTTATTTATTTATTCATTTATTTATTTATTTGTTCAAATCTGATACAAATTCATTCTCCCTCACTTTACTTCAAAGACTGAATAAGGCATTAAAATTAAGATAGTTTATTCGATATAATTGAACGTTGCCTCAAGTCTTGCTCGACAAATTGCCATCTGACAAAGATGCTATAACCATTTTTTGTTAATGTCTCTCAATTCCAGAACTTAGACTGGAGATATTGCAAAAATCTTTTGGAATTTAGAAATTCTGACTAACCAACGCTGTAGAGCATAAGAAACCATTTCTAATAACATACCGCATAACCCCATATCCTAATTGAAATCCGCTGGAAAAATTGTTTCCAGCATTGTATAGAAAATGCAACACTGATTTCAAATTTGTTTGCTGTGTCTTTCAGCCTCTTATTGGAGTTGAGAAAATTGGACTTAGCAGGTCTACAGGCTGAACTTGAACTCCCCTCTTTCGTGACTGGTGGCCCAATAATTGATCAAACTTGACTGAAGCTATTTGAGACCAATAATAATCTAATTTAAAAACTAGAAGGGAAAAAAAAATCTGAGCCCGGAGTGACAAAAGTGACTTTTTCTGAAAACATTACCAACTCTAGTGACTTAGAAAAGTGACTCGCTCCCCACTTTGGAAATGAAGTTCGAACGAGAATCGAGAATGGGTAGCGCGTTCGAAGCACTGAGCTTACCTCCAGCTGTTCCATGAGAGACTGGTTCTTCTCTCGTAATGCTTTATTGATCTCTTCCATTTGTTTCAATTTCTTCGTCTCCGGTCTAGGAGTTGACAGTTCTTCTTGCAGTACATTATATTCGACGCTGTACTCCATCAACTGTTTCGAGATGTCCGTTGTACAAACCTGAAGGGAAACAGAAATCGAATAAAATTTACGAAAATGCTTGGGCTCTCAATTATTTGCGAGCAGAGTCCACATACGATAGAATAACAAACGGAAATTATACATAATACTGACGTATCACAAATAAAGGTATCTAGCGTCCGATCAGAGTTAGGAGCACTAGAAACTTTCTTCAGGAATAAACGAACTGATTCATGATATGAGTCATGAAAGTTCTTTAACAACTTCGTAAGGGTCGTAAAGAGTTCTGTTCTAATCAAATCTTGGAAATCTTTTGAACAAACCTTCGAGAGTCTTAAGGGAATTTACAATAAATCCAGACATGTTACAGAAGCCAGAAAGAATCTAAAAGAATTTAGTTCAATCTAATTAAAGTCTCGACGAGCTGTAAATAAATCCTATGATCTCAACTGACTCTAGAAGTATCTTGAATGTGTCTTAAACAGTATCAAACAAGTCTGTGAATCTTAAGGAATAAAAAAAAGAGATTTTTAAGTAAAAATCAAGTTTCAAAACACTCTTAATCTATTCGCGAAGAATTAGAAGCGGGTCTTCGAGAGTCTTCATCAGGTTTTAGAGAATCTTAAATAAATCCCGAGGAGTTGATAAATAAGTCTTAAAAAAGTCTATACATACTCTAGTGACATCTAATCTAGTCAGAAAAGTGAGTTAAACAACTTTAAACAAGTCTCAGAAGCATGTCATACAATCTCAAACAAGTTTGAACGAGTCGCAAAGAATTTTAGAAAAAACTTAAAGAAGTATGAAAAAATTTCCAAGTGTTTTAAACATGTCTGGAAATCCGCGAGGCTTACACAACGTTGGATTTACACGGATAATAATAAACACAAATGCATCGCTCAGTTACCCAACTGGAAAGTCACATTATACACACAGGGACGTACCGAAGAGTTTTTTCCGGGGGGGGGGGGGTGAAAATTGTGAAAGTCCCAACTGACTCAACTCAGAAGTCCCAAGTATCAAAGCAAAAAAAAACCTTTTAACCTGTGGGATTTTTCCAACTGACTCAACTCTATACAGGGGGGGGGGGGGGGGTGAGTTGCTCTCCCCTCCTATCGGTACGTCCCTGTATACACATCAGGTTCGCTCTAGGTCTCTTTTCTTTTGCTTCGTGATCACTGAATGGTTGCAGTTGAAAAATTTGACAAGTCGCAGTTTAAAGAATTAGTATCTTCACCCTCTTTCCTTTGGGAGTCAAATTAAAAATATCTCGCTAACCATTTTTATAACGCTGTCTAGAATCGGTTTATCTATTATAGGCACTGTTATCTTCAAGTAGTCCATGATTTGTTCAAAACCGTCGCAGGCCAGTATATTGTCTTTATGGTAAGTCAGCAAAGCCAGAATGGTCTTGAATAAAATACCGGATCCTTCGAGGAAAATCAAATCTGAAATAAAGGTTTTGATTAACGAAGTGTACCAATAAAACCTCTGGATATCAAAGTTACACGCCAAACGCTATTAAAATGGGCTTTCGTAACTCTAATTAGGCACGAAACGCTTTTCGCATTCGACTTACCGAAGATGCGAACGACGAAACCGAGAGGAAACTGCGATGCGAAGATCGTGAGTATCCACGGAGCCGCGTACAGAATCGGCGAGATTTCGTGCCTATCGAAATGTTCGTACAGCTGAGGTAGAAAGTCTTTCAGCAAACGCGTCAGCTGATACAGCTGTATTTGCAGGCCGGCCATGTCTGGTAGATACTGCTGCCTCATATTCCGTCTGAACATGAGGTGTCGCAACATAGTGAATGCCTCGTTTTCACTCATCTGCAACACTCAACACAATTACCAAATGAGATACTCGCTTCCTAGGAATTCGAAAATGGTGATTTCAACTTCAAACGAGACACATACGTGTAGTAGCAGAACACCGGCGATGAAACTCAGGCCTTGGCAATATCCAACTTCTTCGTCCAACAGCGAGTACGCTTTCAGTAAATTATAAAGACCCAACTGCCCCGGTCCGAGGGGGGACATGAAATAACTGTGGTTTGGGAATGTTCGCCCTGCCAACACCACGATCGTTAAAAACAAATCCATCTTTCTTCTTCGTGAGGTGTTAGTGAAAATAATTATCATCCAGGGAAGAAGTGCCTTTGTTTCACTAAAGTAGTACATGTTGTTGCAGAACATTTTCGGTGTCATCCCCAATTATACAGCTGCTCAGATTTTTAGAACTTGTGCACATTTATATGGTTGGCGGCAGTACCACATGGTAAGTCTGTGTTCTGTCTTTCTATTAGTTGTTATGGGTAAGTTGATTGTCCCATGTCTGTATAGTAGTTTGTGGTGTATTGTGTCGTGTTTTCTGGTTGGTCGAAGTTTTGTTAGTTTGTAATTAACATGAAAAGTGGCTCAGTGTCAAAGTTTATTATTGTGTTGATTAGATCGTCTTCTTGTCTTGTTTTATCTTGATTACTTCCACCTGTTCTTGGAATTTTCTTTTGTTTTCTTTTGTGTAGTTAGTATTTTGAATTAGTCGAGAGAGTGATTTGTTATCTGAGAGTGTCTAAGATAAACTATGTTCTTTCATTCTGCTTGTAAACTTTCTGTTTGTTTCTCCTCTGTTAGTTATGTCGTAATGTTCATAGACAACTTACTCATTCTGTAAATTCCTTTGTCTTTTGTTTTGGTTTTCTCATTGCTTTTTTATTTGATCATCGGTTGGTTGTTTCTTATACCAAGCTTCACGTTGTATTATTCAAAGTTCTTCAGTATTTGGTCTGTGTATTTTTCTGTGTATGTTATTGCTCCTGAGTATAGGCACTAAAACTCGGGAGTTCCCAAAGTTGGTAGCCCTACATACTGAAAAGGTGATCATGTACAATTTTTCATAAGATTACAGCTATTTAAACGTCTTTAAATCAATTAAAAATCGATTTAAAAAAAGTCTCGTTTTACATCTTATTGTATTGTTACTAAACAATACAATTATAGCACTACTGAACAAAATGAAATTTTTTGTTTGCACAACGCATTTAAGGAGGTGATTCTTGAGTACTTTTCAACGCTGAATACAGTGCCGTCGGCCGTTTTTCTCTATCACGTCTAGTTTTCCTGATCAAAAACTATAAAAAATTCAACTAAATGTGTTCAAAAAGAGGTTGGAACTGAATGTGGTCATACTGATTCGTGTTGTTGTGTGTTGCGGTCGTGTGTAGTGGTGTGTATTCCGTCTGTTTGTTTTCTGTTATTGTGGTCTGATAACACTGATAATATCAGTCAGTGGTACCGCTTATTCCAATGCAAAAACAAAATGGAAACGAATTTCAGTCGTTCAGAATTCCGAATTGTGACGTGATAGAGAAAAATAGGTCGCAGTATCGTGTTCAGCGTTAAAAAGTACCTCAGAATCACCTGTCGAAATGCATTGTGCAAAATAGTTGTTCAGTAGTGTAGTCAACGCAAGTGGGCGGAATAATTTTCAGCCGTTTCTTGCCTTCTTAAGGATAAGCAGTATTTCCTTTTAAAAGAATCCATGATCACCCTTTCAGTTTCACCCGCGCAGGTGATTTTGTAGCGCTCTCTACTGAAGGTTTTGACGCCTATTGGATGATGGTGTTGGTTGTTGTTTCCTTGAGTGTTATTCTGTTTATTATGTTGTCTACTGTTTGTGGTCGTTGATTGTTCTTAACAGCTATTTGTTTATTGTATTTGTCTTTTCGTATGTCTTTTTTGTCTTGTATATTGAAGGCCTTGTAACTGTAGTTTTGTAGCGTTGAGAATTTGGTTCCGTTGCGGTGATATGAGTCGTTTGGTACTATCAAAATGTTCTTCATTGCTCATACACTGTAAAGCACTGATAATGCCGAAACATCCGAAAACGTTCCGCAAAAATCTACACTATTTTAGTAAAACAAAGCCACTTCTTCCCAAGCTAAGTTAAAATCGAGTACAGGGAGGTACGAATACAATACGGCGAAATGGTAAATACATTACCTAAATCGATCAGAATCGCGTGCTGTTGAGATGTCAACTCTTTCAGCAGCTGGTCGTACGGAAGGTTGTATTTTGGAAACTTGGACGTATCTATAGGCGGCGCCATTTTCGAGCAAAACTGCTCGGCCAAGAAAATCCATACTTCGCCTCGTTTGCTCCTGGGAATACCTACCATAAACAAGACAGTGTAAAACAAACAAATCACTTACATTCAGATCAATAGGTACAGGTGGAGTGACAAGATTAGATATACGTCCACGAATTTTCGGACAGGTTCGAATCCTATCCACGAGGACAAGAAATGATCTTCGGTTAGGCAAGGATACATACATTCGTTTTTGAACGAAAAAAGTGGATATATTTGCATCAGTTTTCATAGACACCAAATGAAATCTTTACTCCGAACTGTAGCACACAGTTTCACTAATTAGAGTCTTATTCCTTTTTTGAACAAGTGGTCGGATCGACACGCGTTACGAAATAAAACAGGATTTTGAAGAAACATGTCCCCTAGTTTCGAAAGCGGTAATAATGCCTTTCACTCAAGAGAAGGCTCAGAGGCATACTAATCTTGAAATCTCAGATAGGTACTAGAATCTTTTCATAATAGTAGGGACCCGCATCCGAAACCAATTTATGGCCCCGAAGTTTTTTCGCTTCCCCTGCTCTTCCCATTTGACCTCTTTCGTACCCCTTCATATTTCTTCTCCTCTTCAAAATGACCAAAATCTGAACGAAAGCTATATTTTTAATGGAGCCGAGGCCACAAAGAATTTTACGTCGGAATTGGAACCACGGCCGGAGTCCAAAAAAAAAATCAATTGCCAAGCTGGATTTACGAGAACCGACGCCAATTTCAGGAATCTTAGCTGATGCTGAAATTGAATTGAAATTTACTCTGGAACCAAGAGTCAGCAGGGAGCCGCTCAGTTCTCTGATGTTGGCTCCAGATCCCCGGTTAAAAGTGAAATAAAACCGTCAAATCATTTCCTGAATGGCTTCTTCGTCCCATCGCAACAGTGGACTGAAAACGACTCGAAATATGAACACCGCAAAAGCTATCGAAATGGCGTTATTGAGTTGCTAATTTCGACCACTGCTTCACATTACTTTGTTCACTGTACGCCATCACTCTTTCACCCGGGAAAAACGAAATTTCTCATACATTGACAGTTTCTATAATTTTTCCGAGTCACCTTCATGCCCGCGTTGGAAAAACTCCACAAGCTTAAATCGGGGTCGTATGAAAAACTCTTTAAGATACTTAAAGTTAGTGACTCGAAAAACCATAATTTTAGCACTTGGTTCGTTTTCACAGGTCGGTTAAGTTAATTTTGACTCC
Source organism: Acanthococcus lagerstroemiae (assembly GCA_031841125.1). Lineage (NCBI taxonomy): Eukaryota > Metazoa > Arthropoda > Insecta > Hemiptera > Eriococcidae > Acanthococcus > Acanthococcus lagerstroemiae. The sequence goes on from CM063107.1 coordinate 71,467,076, forward strand.
TCAATTTAGATTTTGAAGGTTCTAAATTAGAATCGAGATCAAATCAAAAATTGATCAGATATTGGAGAACAACAACCCTCCTCTCCCGTCCGTAAAATGACTACGTCGACGCTGAAATATGTATATCTCAAGACCTACGTTGCGGCCCGATCATAAATCTGATGAAGTATTCAAAATCCGCGGCTTAAACACATCCTATTTCGGAAGACCTTTCTATTTGAAATCCTCCGTTTAGTAATACTTCTTATTCGGAACACGGGGGGGGGTTGTAATAAGCTACGAAGAAACAAATGAAATCTACACACATGCTGTATACGAACAAGAACAAACTGAAATGACTATTTAAACAGATGCACGGAAAACGCTTCTTTGTGGGTCTATTTAGCGTTCTGAAAGTCTTACTTTGCAGCTCCAAGTTTGATACAGGATTGTAATTTACTTTGCAAAACAGTATTCTGCAAAATAAAACTTACGTGTCACTGACGCGGTGCTCGAAAGGGTAGTTCCTGTGGCCGGGGGTGCGGTGTCATAGGGGCCACTTTGGCATGCGTGCATCGCCATACGTCCCACCACACTATACCACTGCTACGCGCGGCTGCTTAGAATACTGTTTTGCAAAGTAAATTATAGTCCTGAGACTGTTTACTTTGCAGAATACAACTTACGCATATCACCGCTGCGTGCGCTAACGCGCTATTCATTTCATTCGCTATTAGCGTATTAGCTAATCCATTCTTCAAAATCGAATAAGATTTTCTTTTACCGTACATCTGTATTAAAAAATATCTTGCACAGCAAGGCACGAAGGTTTTTCTACGGATGTACGGAAAAGATTTTACTGAGAGGGGGGGGGGGCAGAAATTTCGAAAGTCCCAACTGACTCAACTCAAAATTCTCAAGTATATCAAAGCAAAACAAAACCTTTCGACGTGTCTGTTTTTTCTAACGCACTCAACTCAAAATTCCCAAATATCAAAGCGAAAAAAAAACCTCCGACTTATTGGATTTTCTCAACTTCTCAACTCAATTCCTAAGTATTGAAGCAAAAAAAAAATTGGATTTTCCCAACTCCGCCTGAAATGATAAATTTCCCAGCTGCTGATCTTCAGGGGGTAAGTTCCCCCCCCCCCCGGTACGTTTCTGAGCCTGTAGAGGAGAAGTATGAAACATGCTACTACAAAAGGGCATTGATCAAATTATTCAAGTTGTTGTATCCCTGTGTAGGATCATTCCATACGTATTTATCCTTTTCTGTAACGAATAATAAGACATGGCCAACAAAACAATTTCCCATCTTCACAACGGGTTAACCACGAAATATTTTCATATTGCGATACGTGGAAACGTCGAAGTAAAAATCGAACCATCTTTCTTTTGCTCAGTTTTCAAAAACAGTAATTCTGGTTTCGGTTATAAATTCTAATTGTTCATTGAAAGTAAATCGCGAAAAAGGAAAAGGTTTTACAATAAGATCCCAAATACGCATTTTGTGAGCAAAAAAAAAAAATCTAAGCGTTCAAACATAATGTGTTGACTAGTAGAAGAACATAATCACGTTTCACTGCAAACTTTTCGACGTTTGTGTGTAGTCAAGCCAAGGCAAGCCTAACTCAAAGCGCTTTCAGAACGCAACCAAACGCACAGGTTTCATTGCGTTGAACACGCTAGTGTTTTTGTGTTGGTAATTAACACGGAGGCGGAGCGTAAGTTGTGCAATGTTACGTGCGGTATGGCAAGGAAGGGTTAGATCCAACGCACACCCTTGCTGGCCTATACAAATATACATGTATGAGGATTGCCGAACGCTGACTGTCTCCTCACTCCCGTGAATTTATTATATACTTGAGCGTAGGCGTTATAAGCGTCAATACAGTCCTGGTTTGCCCAACTTTTAGTTGTTACAAGTTGAAGTTGATATTGTATTATGAAAACTTATTTTTTGGGGAATTTTAAGAGTAAGCAGCGCTTCTTGCTTGCCTAGAATGCACGCCACTCGTGTGCAGGACTCGCGCGCTTGCGGTACTCTACTTTCGAGCCTGGTGTGTGCAATACAGGGTGTCCGAGTTTCAGTTGCTAAGCGGGGAGGAATGAATAACACTTGAGTAGACAAAGCAAGTGTTATTATCACCTTTTGCCTAATCACAAAATTGAGGCGCCGCATCTTTGTAAAAATCGAAAAATTCACCAATTTTGACCCATTATAAGAATCACGAGTAATGATGTTGCCCAGTCTACAACGATGCCATGTTACAGCACTCACTTAGAGTAACAAAACAAGTTATTACGATATCCGGCATGCTCTGAAAATTTAAGCAGGTCAATGGCATCCAAAATTCAGAAATTTCAATTTTTTAACAAAATTGTGCAAAAAGCCTACTTTTACTGAATCCCAACATGAATAACCAAAGGCCGGCGCTTCTAATTTATTGTAACTTTCAATAGTCGTTATGCCTGAATGAATGACTGGCGTTACAAGAAGACTCCATCTGTTGAACTAGTTGTCTAACCACCATAAAATAGGCACTGGAATACAAGAAGA